>JASAND010005887.1:0-109768 GCA_030248195.1 Trissonchulus latispiculum | reverse complement strand
ATGAGTGTGTGGAGTTTAATTTGGAGGGGGTAGGAACTAGTTTTTTTATTAAGACCCCTACCCAAAGTCTAAAAAGTAAAATAATTTTTACAACATTAATTAGGGCAGTGCCCTATTTTCTGTTTCTTTTGTTTTAAAGTGATTTCTTTCTCATTAAAGTTTCTCATTTCTTAATTCTCGTTTTTCTTTTCAACAGGGAGGTGCCATCAACAATTCTGGGGTAAGTTTTCTTTTTTATTAAGTTATTTTACTTTGATTAGTTTAACTCTATAATAATTTAACATTATTTCAAAAGCTTGCTGACTTAATGGAAAGCGAGTTGATGTTTGGGAAGAAGGTCAGAGGTGCCACGAAATTTTTAACTTAGTGTAGTATATTAATGGGTAAGAAAGGGAATAAGCTCCACAAACTGTTTGCGTAGGATCTGCCTCAAGCGCCTCCTGCGCCTCTGGCCCAGAAGCGGTATTTTTATACTACTCAACCTCAAACATTAAACATATTTATAATAATGTGATTGGTGAATTTTAGAATTAATTACTGTACTGACTGACAACACTTACGGTTTCAGGGTCATCGCACTTCAAAGAAGTCTCTAGATAGAAGTATTGTCAAAATTAGTTGCAACAAATTTTGTATCAATTATTGGTCACTGTATTTGTTGACTGCGATTTATAGTGTAGTGAACCAGCTGTGGAATGTCGTTCGTAGGTTTTTCTTTTGATCAATTCCACAATGTTTTTCAAATCCGGACAAGAGACGACGTGGGATGTGGAATTTTCAGATTTTTAAGGTAACAACATCTGCTTTGCAAGACGGCGAAATATGCAGACACTTTCCTAAGGCTTTGTTATCGGACAGATTTTGTACTAAACAGACATTTCTGTAGACGTCTGATTGTCTGTCGTGATGTCGAAACTACTCGCTTAGGACTGTCTGATAACTAAAGTGGCAATTCAAATGCAGGATCAGCAAAAGCAATAGAGCCATTTACATTCCTTACAATTTGCATTTAATCTAAATATAGATTTAAGACAAAGACAAGTTTCGTTTCACGAAAGTGTCAGAACAATAGTAACGGCTTGACCAAGTGCTTTCTGGTCCATTTATAAGTTTCAGGATCAGTTTCAGTGACTGCATTCTAGAACACGACTGTAACATAGCTAACTATTATGGAACTGTCTCAAAATTAATATCGCATAATGCAATTTTTATGAAACGTATATTTCTTTAAGCAAGATGCGATTTAACAAGTAGCTCGATTTTTTTCAAGTCAAAAAGTTGCATGCTTGTCTGCTTTTTCAAAAAGAGCTGCTCTTTATTCATAACTATTACAGCTGTGTAGCACTGTAAACAATAAGTTTTCTGAGGTCTTGCTTACATTTTACCTTTCACTTAAGACAGTAATGTTGAAAATGTTTTTAGACTGTTGTTTTTTGCAAAAAACTAAAATGCGTATTTCTAAATCGAATATGCCTTTTGCAATTCGTATATGCGAGCTCATAATGCGCATTTCCACTCTTCCAATTTTGAGACAGTTCCTAGGCCGTTTATCTATCAAAACTGTGAATTCTCTAATCCCTAATATCAGCGTTTGATATGAACTCCGGAATATTGCAAATCTATAATCCAGATCTTTAATCTGGGATCTTTAATCCAGATCCCAAACCGGGTGATCGACAACAGCCAGTCAACTTCTATTAGGTACCTCGTTAATTGATAATGTCTCAAAGAGAAACTTTCAGAAAGCAATTACACAGATCAACTTGTCGAACCAACGAATAAGCAACATATCGCGAACCATTACAAAATACGGTATTGTTACAAATTAAGAATATTTGATTCTTCTGGTTCCCCATGGTCCCCCCTTAAAAAAATTAAAAATTTGAATTTATTAAAATTTAAATTATTTGTCACAGATTGATCCGAAATGTGTTGAAATGTACCCATACCAAATTTGAACTTAACTGGTTAAATTTTGCAAATATTAGAAACAGGTGTGCGTACGGAAGAATCACCGAATGTATCAATTTGGTGTCACAGGTAAATTCTGGAAATCCAGCGCCAAACGCCTCTAAGTAGCTTAAGGTGCTGGTATCCTTTTGTGCAGTGCTTTTGTGGTGATTTTTTGAAACGCTACAACTTTCGCAGTTTTGAGAGTTGGAAAGAGCTATATACATCATTTTAAAGCTTATTATCTGTACATTCTCATGAGCTTACGAAACTAGCAAAATTTTGGAAAAAATTTGCAAAATTGTTTGATACACTGACAGCTGACCTGCTGAATATAGACCAAAACGTTTTGAACATCGATTTCTCAAAACTGTAGAATCGGCCAAAATTTTTTCTTGTGCCGCGATATGAAGGACATGTGGGCCGGGGGACATTTTTTTTGGATTTGGCTCAATAAGTCTCAATACTCCAGAAAATTCGGCAAATGTGCGATGACACGAAATTTCGCAACTTTGTATTCAGTTTTCTCGCAACTGCAGAAGTTTTAGCTCAAACCGAGAAAAATGTCCCTCCGCAATAGTGCGAGTTTTCATTCTGCCAAAAATCACGTGAATCCATTGGGTAGTTTACGAGAAATCAGTGTTCAAAACAAAATAATCGCAGTTTTGCTAAAATGGTTTTTCGGCGAATTCTCTAGCGTAAAGCAACGAACAGCAGCGAATAGGCATTGATTAAATGCGCAATTAGATGGTGTATCGATTGAGTATAAATAAGCCAAATTGTCCGTAAGATTTGGCTGTAATTTCGAATAAACCGATTTCCTCGAAAATGGCCGTTTTTTGACCCAAAAAATCGTTTTTCGATTATACTGACTTAACCACTAGAGATGGCTCAAAGGTTGTAAAAGCAAAAATGTTCATTTTGATGCCCTCTGTATAGCCGTAACAACCGATCTGGTGTATCGACTGCGTACTAAAAGAATAATGGCAAAAACCAAAACTTTCTTATCTTTACACCTAAAAATCCGGGACTGGTCCCAGAATGTTAAAGAGCACGAAAATAATATATTTGGAAAGTTTCATCCACTTTCATAAAGAATTGAAGCCTGTAGGGTCGAATTTACACACAGCGATACCAGCACCTTAAAAATAGAGGTTCTGCATCAGCAGCAAAATCATGTGTATGATGGAAGCAGAATCTTTGAAAATATTCAGTAAATTATGTGTTGAAGATAGAAATCCAATAAACTTTTTTGCAGCAAGTTTACCAATAATTTAAAATTTCTTAATATCTTATTAATAACATGAAGTTTTGGAATGCTGTTTATTAAAATAAATACAAATGCATATATTCATTAGTTATGTATTGGTTACATATAGTCCAATTTCCGCATAATGTTTATGACGTTTAATAATCAAAAGAGTAGTCAAAGTCTCCCTCATCATCACCGTCGTAACCACCCTCCGCCTGATCAGTATCATTTTGTTGTTTAAATTCTTGATTGCAGTTTCCGTCTACGATAACGTAATTGCAAACGGGGCAGTGTCCGGTTAAGGGTGAAGGCCAACCAGGGGTCAATGCAACGAGCATGAAACCTGTGGCCACATTCTATTGGGATGAAATCATTGGTTTCATGACAAATCGGGCATTCCGTGGGAAACGTCGACTCACGCGAAAAATCAGGCGTATTCGTTGCTTTGTCAACCTGATGTTTTCTCTCATTTTGTGATGTCCCCGTTTGGCGAGGACGGTCTAGGTTGGAGAGAAATGAAACGACTGACCTTTATTCCCAAACAACACCGATTTAAATAACAAAACAACTAATTTGCATAATGACCAAATATACGTAACAAGCAACGTTCACGTGAAGTCTATTCATTCAGCAGGATACCACATCACCTCTTCTTCCCGGAGGGATGAAAGCTACGCGAATCCCGCTTGGAAATAATTTGGGATTCTTCGATTTCTTTGCGGGCGCCCCATTGGCTGAGCGTCATGAAGGGGAGGAGGATCTGGATTGGGTTCCTCGCGCAGATTGGTGGCTAATTCCGAAATGGGAATTATTGGATCGTCCTCGACTTCCTCCTGCACTTGCCCATTGAATTTTGCAAGCTTGCGGCAATTCCAAACCTTCCCATCATTGAGCAGATAAGAAAATCTCCCTTTTCGGCTGATGATCTGCTTGGGTGTCGACCATGACGACTTGCCCTTAGGAGTCCACGGCAACTTGTGTCGGACCCAATCTCCATTTCTTAGAGTTTCGGCAGAAAGATTTTCCCGTTTTCTACACACTTTTCTCAGATCTGGAGGAGTCAGCGATGTTCTCATCTTCCGTCCTCCATGAAGGGCTTCGAAAGGCGACGTTCCGATGGTTGCATGTGGTGTACTTCGGTAGGATACCAGGAGTCTTCTGATACACTCTTCCCACGAGGAACCTTCCAAGTGCCCAACCTGAAGTCCTTCTTTGAGCACGCGGTTGAACCTTTCAACCATCCCGTTGGCCATGGGATTGTATACAGCAGTTTTCAAGTGACTGATGTTCCGTGACTTCAGATAATTTTCAAATTCAGCGGAGACAAATTGGGGCCCGTTATCGGTGATCAATTCCGCGGGATATCCATGCCTCGCGAAAACCAACTCCAGAAAATTGATGACATCTCTGGTGGTGTAGTTGGTTCGACAGCCGACTTCGGGCCATTTCGATGTGTAGTCTTGTAGCACCAGCAAGAAACGCTGATGGTAAGGAGCTGTGGAAAATGGTCCTGAGATGTCCAGAGCGAGTCGAGTCCAGCATGTTTTCGGCACCTCGACTGGCTGAATCGTGGAAGGCAACGGCTTTGTTGCCTTGTCTGACATCTGACAGACGCCACACCGTTTGACCCAGTTTTCGGCATCCACCTGCATTTTTGGCCACCAGTAGGAATCCCGGAGTCGTTGCTTCATTCTAACCACTCCAGGATGACCTTCGTGGGCCAAAGAAAGCACTCGATTTCGCAAATTTTCAGGAACCACCACAAGGTCCCCTCTGAACCAAGCCCCGTCTGTCTTTGTTAGCTCGTTTCTTACAGGATAAAACGGCTTCAAAGACGGATCTGCCTGATTGGTCTTGGTCCAGCGGTTCTTAATGACTTCCGAAAGCTTCTTCAAAACTGGATCCGCTTCAGTTTCTTTCCTGAGCTCCTCTGCTGTTATGGCTATCACGGCTTCAATTGCGGACACATATGCGTCACACCAGGATTCCGGAATATCTTCTGACTTCTTCGGTGGAATAGGCAATCTGGAGAGGGCGTCTGCTAGCGCGTTTTCTTTGCCTGGTTTGTATTCGACTTTGTAGTCGAACTCGGCTAACCGAAGATACCATCTCCCAATTCTCAGTGGTTTGTGCCCTTTGGTTCCGATGGGGGTGTTGAATAATGACACCAAAGCTTGCTGGTCTGTTCGGATAATAAATGGTTTTCCCCATAACAGGTACTTCCTTTTCTCGCAAGCCCATACCACTGCGTATGCTTCCAACTCCGTCACCGAATATCTTCTTTCCGTCGGCGAAAGGCTCCTGGAAGCATACGCAATGATAATCTCCTTTCCGTCCTGGATCTGGGACAGTGCTCCGCCAACTCCAACCGTTGACGCGTCTGTGGTGAGATAAGTTGTGCAGCCTTTTCTAAAGAATCCCAGGATCGGTTTGCTGCACAAACCTTCGATGACGTCTTGATACGCGGCATTCATCTCGGTTGACCAAGTGAGGTTTTGTCCAGTGGCGCTTCTTTCAGCTTCTCTGAGAGGTTCCACCCTTGTAGAGTAGTGGGGCAAAAATCTCAGGTAATATGTTGCAGCGCCGAGAAAGGACTTTAGTTCTCGAACGGTTTGAGGCTTCGGCATTCCCCTGATGGCCTCCACGTTGTCTTCCAGGGGCAAGACACCTTGATCCGAGAGAGTATGACCACAAAAGTCAATCTTCTGCTGGTGAAGAACTAGTTTCCTTGGCTCAATTGTAGCTCCCACATCGTTGAGCCGTTGTAGTACACCAGCCAGCCGCTCATCATGAACTTCTTGAGTTGCCCCATGGATCAAAACATCGTCGATTAAAGGGATGACACCCGGCAGTCCAGCCAATATCTGCTCCATCGCTTTCTGGAACACGCTTGCCGAACTTTTATAGCCCATCGGGAGACGGCAATATTGAAACAGCCCTATCGGTGTCAGGAAAGCTGTTAAGTGCCGGCTGTCTTCCGTGAGAGGCAACTGAAAGTAGGCTTTACGCAGGTCTACTTTGCTGAAAATCCTGGAATCTCCGACCTCGGACAGAATTTCTTCCGTTGTTGGCAAAGGATATTGGTCCGCCACTACTGACTGGTTGAGATTCCGCATATCGCAACATACGCGGACTTCGCCGCTCTTCTTTGGAACCACAACCATGGGGTGTACCCACTCTGCGGCTTCTATCTTTTCGATTATTCCTGCGGCCTCCATTTTCTTCAATTCAATAGCTGGCTCCATTAGTGCCAACGGCGGTCTTCTCAACTTCGTTGCGATTGGCTTCACTTCATCCTTGATACGGATCCGATGCACGAATCCCTTCAGCGGCCCAAGTTCTTCCCGAAAAAGTCGAGGGAAAGCGGCCTGGACATCTGCGGCTATTCTGATGGCATTGACGTCTTCTTGGTTCCTGGCCCTCAGCTGAATCTTCAAAGCCCTGAACAAGTCCATACCAAGCAGAGGCTTGTCCTGCACGTCGACTACAATCAAGCGTGGTAGTGGCGTGACGGCCCTTGAAGCAGACCGCGGCTTCTATGGTTCCCACCACTGGCAAAGCAGAATGTCCATATCCAACGGCTGAGATATGAGCGTGTTTCACCTCTGCCTGTGGGAAATGCTGCTTCAAAGTTGCCAACGGTAACATCGATCTGGTGCATCCAGTGTCAATCACCATTGGCAAGCGTGTGGTGGCGCCAGAAATGTTGACTTCGAAATCTGGCATAATCAAATCCGCTGACACCTGCAGGGCGACTTCTGTTTTCAAGACCTCTACCGGTGCAGCTCGAGAAGTCTTCTTTTGCAGTCCGTAGTCAGGCTTCTTCCTTGGCTGAGTGGATCGTCCCGTTGAGGATCTGCACACCACTGAAAAATGCCCAGTCTTCCCACAGGAATTGCACTTTTTTCCTTGGGCAGGACATTTCGGATCTTTCCCACCGTGGCCGGGCTTGCCACAGTAAGGGCAGGGAATACTATCCTTGCCCTGGAATCTCCGCGGCTGAGGTCTTCTTGACAGTGTTGTTGCGTTGACGGTTGGCAGATTCTGGGATCCGGAGATGGCCTTTGCGTCCAAGCTTGCTTGTTCTACTTGGCGCGCCACCGTCAGTGTCTTCTCCAAAGTGAGATCGGCTTCCATAAGAAGCCGCTCTCTCGTTCTGGCACTTGATGTCTTCTCGACAATTTGATCTCTGACCAGTTCTTCCTCGAGGTCCCGATATTTACACGGGACTACCAATCGTCGTAATTCGGCCACCCATTCGTCGATCTTCCTGGCACCTTGAGAGCTTTCACGGAACCGGACTCTAGCGGCGACCACGTTTTCTTTCGGGCCAAACAGCTTCTCCAACCTGTCCGCCACTGTCTGGAAGGAGACATCTGGTTCTTCTTCAGGGTGCATGGAGTAGTAGATTCGCTGCCCTTCTGTTCCCAGGCAGTGTAAGAGGACGTCGATTCTTCTCCGATCTTGGACAGCTTCTTCTGCACGCTGTCCGGTGGCTTCGACAAATGTATTGAATGCCCGAATCCATTCCCGCCAAGGAACGACTGGCTGCCCGGGCTGGATCAAAAAGGCTGCTGGCGGTGGCAAATGATCCATCTACTTCTTCAACCTTCGACGTTAGACTCTTGCTTTGAACTGGGTCGGTCCGTTTCTGGCTTCGACCTGGAACGGCCAACGTCTGCTTCTGGCTTCGACCTGGAACGGTCCGCTTCTGGTTGTCTGACCTGGAATGGTCAGCCAACTCTTCGTGGCTTCGACCTGGAACGGTCAACGTCTGCTTCTGGCTTCGACCTGGAACGGTCCGCTTCTGGTTGTCTGACCTGGAACAGTCAGCCAACCCTTCGTACCTTCGACCTGGAACGGTCAACGTCTGCTTCTTACTTCGACCTGGAACGGTCCGCTTCTGGTTGTCTGACCTGGAACAGTCAGCCAACCCTTCGTACCTTCGACCTGGAACGGACCGCTTCTGGTTGTCTGACCGACCTGGAACAGTCAGCCAACCCTTCGTACCTTCGACCTGGAACGGTCAACGTCTGCTTCTTACTTCGACCTGGAACGGTCCGCTTCTGGTTGTCTGACCTGGAACAGTCAGCCAACCCTTCGTACCTTCGACCTGGAGCGGTCAACGTCTGCTTCTTACTTCGACCTGGATCGGTCCGGCGTAGAACTATAGGTTTAGGCTTTAGAGCGGCCTAAAGTCAGTCTTCTCTCTTCTTCAAATAAGGACCAGTGCGCCAATGTGATGTCCCCGTTTGGCGAGGACGGTCTAGGTTGGAGAGAAATGAAACGACTGACCTTTATTCCCAAACAACACCGATTTAAATAACAAAACAACTAATTTGCATAATGACCAAATATACGTAACAAGCAACGTTCACGTGAAGTCTATTCATTCAGCAGGATACCACACATTTCCACCAAAATCTAGCTGTCGATAAATGTTAACGAGATGACCGTTAACACTTTGCAGATTTCGCTGCACGCCAACAACATCCCAGGACAGCCTACTCATAAAATTCGACCACTGCCACTGATTCCAATAACACTGGTTAATGCCATTACCATCTCCCTGATCATTTTAGGTACTGCAGTGTGCGCCGGTTGTTTCCTGATTAAATCCCTGATTTTGGTTGAGGTAGTCGTTGTTTCCACCACCTTCCTCTGGAACGCCATCGTCCTGAGTGTTATCACAAATTGAATCAAATTCCTCATCGCCTGTTTGGAGATTGGGAACTTCAATAGCCTCCTCTTCCTGAAATGTCTCCGTCAAATTATATTCCTCAGCAGCTGCCTGAGGATCGGGAACCTCAGCAATGTCCTCTCCCTGAGTAAAGTTACCCATCTCATCAAATTCATCTATTTCTTCGTTGCCTTCAGTATTTGCTGCTGAATTGTTGAATTGATCAATAACTTCTATATCTGGTTCAGAATCATTTTCATATTCGCATTTGATGGAAATTAAATTGTTAGGATTAGGAGGAGGTAAGCACAGTGAAATTGTCAATAATAAAAAGTGTACCACCAATATTTTCATGCTAAAACAAAGGAGTTGATTTAAATAATAATCCAAACTATCAAAATACCATTTATAGCTAGTTGTTAGCTATAATAAATTTTGGAAAATGTGCCTATCTAGATTATAATAGAACAACTAAACAATTGTTTATTCAACAGTGCAAAACATCATCATCAGTTCATAATAGTACAATTGCCATATACATAACTACAATAACCATCATTTAAAAGATAACGTTTATCATCAAAAACACTAAGGCTAGTCTTGTTCTGTATGATGCTGTTAATTTCTCCTCCATCGCTTCTTATACTTTTCATTAGATGTTTATGTTAAGATCCTTCAAATAGGGTATCTTTGTATAGTTGATGCTTGATTTGTCTTGATACCACATCCTTCTTAACCCCTTTCGCTCTCTTCTTTTCCTTTCCTTCTGTATCCAATATGCTATACATTTTCGATCGTAAGCCAACAAATTCCCAAATTGTCTTTCGTACCATTTCATGTTTCATCTCTCCCATCACTTCTTTGTTAGTGACATCATGACATTTATGATCTTTAGGATAATCGCTGGCATCAAATAAGTGAGCATCCGTTACCATGTCTTCATAGATATCACCAGTTTGAATACAGTAGATTAGGCTGTCAGTGTCGGTCATCAAGAGGGTAGCGGTGGATCCATATTTATTTTTCACATATTTGTAGTGAAAACTATACATGAGCCATTTCGATAAGTCTAGCTCAGTAAACCCCCGTAGATGGGTTTACAAAGCTCCACTGTAGGTCTTTTCATTTTTACAGCTCATAAGCTTTCGCCAATCACCTTGAATCCACTGTATTCGTTCTTCCTTGTCAACTTCGTCACCTTTTTTCATTCATGACTAGTTTTATATCGATATGGTTACGCACGTTCTCCATCGTCTTCGCGAAGACACTGTTATTAAACAGTTTAAACAAATCCTTTTCAAAGTTGTTCTTTGCTTTCTTTCTTTGTTCAGTGTTAAACAGGATGTAAGGACCCATCCAATTTGATTGCGTAAATGCTAGAGGGCGATGTATCTTTGTTAGTTTCAATCCCAGCTCCAAGTAGAGCTTGAGATTTCGACAGTGCACAATATAGTGCTCTTTCTCATATAAGTTAGGAACTAGTTTTCTGACTTTACCACTTTTAATTTTCAACTTTTCTTTCGCTTCGCGTGAATAGGGGGATAACATTTCGTCAGTAATTTGCACCTTTTCGACAGCCAAAGGATAATCGTTGTGTAATTGATGTAAACAGTTTGGATACTCCAAGTCCACTTCAATATGTAACCAGTGTGAGAATCATCAGTAATAGTCTCAACCTCTATCGGATCATAAACCCATTTAAAGTTTTGCAAAGGTAGCGGCTCTGCCATAGTCCAGCCATATAAATTGTTTGCATCCAAATAGATAATCCAGGTATTCCGTAGTGTTGGGTCATAGTCTGGTACTAGCAGATTATTTGCTTTAGCGTATCTATAACTAATAACCGATACTCCTCCACGAATTCCCCTTTCAAGGAAGGTATACATATCTGGATCTTGCAGTAGTTCTAGTTCAACTCCCGTCATCTTCAAACAAGCATCCTATGAGAAGGATGGGGATGTAAAGTAGTATGCAGGAACCAGCCCATAGTTATGTAAACAAAAATATCTAAAGTTTTCGACATCTCCCAGTAGTAACACATCAGTTTCCAAGTATAAATCGTGGTAGTCTCCCATGTTTCTCATCTTGAATACGCTCCACACGGTCTGAGCATGCTGGTAGTCCTCGTCTAAAATGTTTTCACCAGTTAGCGTACTGGTAAAATGTTCTTTCGGTGGTAATGTGACTTCATCAAATCTTTGCCAAGAGTCCATATAATCGTAGGGGTATACGCCTTTTCCTAGAATGTAAGGTAGTTGTTGTGGTTTGAAGTGGGTGGATGTTAGGGTAAATTTTTCTTCCCCTTTATCCTTTAGGTTTTGGGTAAGTTGTGCAAGAGACGCCGCCATAAACTGATAACTGTCAATGAACTTTATGTGCCACCATTTTCTTTTCTTGTGTTTAAGCCTTAGTGAAAAGGTGAGATAATCATCACATCCTTTGGGTATTACTGATATGTTGCTTCCTTTAATGTCCTTCATAGCAATCCCCAGTTTTTGGAGAATTAGATGTCCATCATATCGTCGAAGGTTGTGAAACACCACAACAATATCACGTGATAGTCTATAGCTAAGGTTGCACTCATTATGAGCAGCCCCTCTGTAACTACCGCAAAAATGACAATGATCCAACACGCGTTCTTCACCCAACTCATCACCACAAATGTTGCATTTCCTCGTTCCTCAGTAAAGCCACCAATCTTGTTGAGACAATTCAGGTGTTTTTTGCTGATCATAGAGCTCCTGAGTACTGATAGTCTCTTCCCCACTTAATCACAGTATCTAAAAATTTCTCCACAGTCCTCTTCTCCTTTATATAAGTCAATTCGCCCAAGCTTCTGTGCATTATAGCAGCAGCCCATCACTTCAGCAATAGCGTAGCCACAAGGAGTGTGCTGTTGATATTTCATGGTGTACGATCTTTGAGGGTTCTGCGCACAGCCAACAATTTTTTCCAAAATGCATTCGAATTCGGCATAAATAATGTATGGTTGTCGCTGCATTGTGTGGTAATTTTTAAAGTGCAGCCACTTATATTCAGGCATATCAATGCACTCCATATCAGGATTTTCACATCTTTTCATATGTTTGTCCCATTTCTCCCTTTTGTTAAACATGCATAAACAGTAATGACATTGAAACTTTTTGTGTTCGTATTTGGTCTCAGCATGAATAGTGCTGATTTTTCAATAACAGCAAGCTGATTTTCCGATCAGCCTTCTTTTTTGATATATGCAAAATTGTTAGCTTATGGTCGTACCCATAGAAGTTGACTGATAAGTTATTGTAAAGATTTGAGTCGTCTCAAATAAGATGAATTTAAATTAAAGAAGAATTGCTAAGGTTCGAGAGTGTGTGGATGTCAACTCGCCTAGATCGCTTACCCCTAAACAACTACAGAAGGCGCCGCAGTCTAAAAAGTACCGTGAGTTTACTGCTTTTAACAAAAAATATAGAAAGTACAAAATCCCAGAAATTTCACATAATAACAAAAGGGACTTTACCAGACACAAATAATAATAATAACCAACAATAATGACCAAAACAAATACCAAAACAGCAGAATCCAAAATAGTAGCAAAATTGGGATCCCCAAAAGTCAGAAGTCACCTGAAGAACTGGACGAAGGCGGAAACAGAAAATGAGCAGACCCGACCTCCCGTCACCAAAGATCCTACAAGACTGACTGGAGTTTGCGCTCAATTTAGAATTGTGAAAATTAGCTAAGGAACCGAGGTTCCTACACGAGAGTATAATTTACATTTATTGTTCGTAAAGATTTTTAAAGCATTTAGAGCATTTTAAATGAATTTAGATGAAAATCAAGGGAAATATCGGAAAATACTTCACAGATTACCCCCTCTTTTGAAACGCGCGCCCTCGCCGCGGCCTCCAGGCAAAATTAGTAATAAAAATGAGGGTTAGCCTACGTAACTTAGGTACTAGTAGAGAAAAAACGTCGTTTTAGAAAAGCAGAAAGATTTAAAACTGTATCTCACTCGAGCCCCTGGCTTTGCCAAATTTTATGGGTCTGTTTTCGAGACACGGGTAAAGCTACTTCGGCACGTGCCGGACAACACACAACATATATAGAGTACATTGACTAACACAAAGAAGACAAATAACCCTTCAGCCGCGTCGGGAGCGCAGGTCTCAAAAGGGGAGCAACCCGAAAAAATTTGACAAAACGATAGGGAAACGCATTTTCAGAACATTACAAATACAAGAACCCAACCATACGTTTCTAAGAAACTACAAAACTATACGATATTTCTATACATTACTATGCAAAATGAAATAAAAATTTAAACCCAGCTGTAAATGAAGAATATAGTACATATAGATGCTCCGGGAAATAACGGAAAATTTATAGAAGTTTATGAGAAATTGTGCGAAAAAAGCGAAATGGCATACGCGTACACAATCCAGGGAAGCCTCCCCCGGTGTAGACCTATTATGCTCGGATCTTACTAAATGCCCAAAATAAAGCTGCACAAAAATAAGGCATACATATTAAATTTTAGCTGCACCGACAAAATGGCAAAACGGAAGGCATAGATGGCAGTACAAATTATGCAAGTAAACCCGCGGTACAGTAGTAGAATCAAACAAAAACAGTTAGAAAAAGGAATAATATACGACATATATAGGACGGACAAGCCGAACTAGGGAGCACCCACAAGAAAAGATCTCAAAAGAAACTATAGAAATAAGTAGAAAATTTTTAAAGAGCGATAGAATTTAAAAGGTGATAATCAAGCGAAAAACCCCATAAAATATAACCCAAGTGAATTCCCCCTCCCCACCTATTAAAGCTATCAAACAAAAATAAAGCATATAGATGGAATGAAAAACACAACTCAAGTTAGAAAAGAAGGGAAAGGGGGAGGGGGAGCGGACGAGAGTGGGGGACAACCGGAATACACAAACATCACAACAACGGCTGATATAATAAAAGCTCAAAGTTCATAGGCCAGGAAGGCCGCCGAGAACCATGCTGTAGGGGGTAGACCCCACAGCCACCATCGGACCAACCTCCGGAAGGGGAGCGGGCGTCCCACGGCGCAAGCGGCTCCAGCCCAAGCACCAGTCACCGGCCAAAAGGCTATCCAGGCCCAAAATCACCAACTACCGGGCCAACCCGTACCTTTGGGCCCACCACCAACCACGGAATACTCCGGGCCACTAGCATAATTATAGGGGCATAAACAATTTACATAGCATATATAGCATCATAAAGGGGAACTCGCCGCCGTAGAGGGACTGGGGGGAGGGAAGGGGAAAGTATGTTACATTAAACAACAACAAACAAAAAGGATTAAATACGGCATAATATATGGGGAGTAACATACGGCACGAAGGCCTACAGTAGAAAAAATAGCATAATATAAGGCACGTATGCCACACGTCACAAATATAAGGCACATGGGCCTAAACAACACATCAGAAGGGCCAAATTAATTTAGGGAAGAGAAGACGCGAGCCTACGGCTACTGCTGCCTAGAGAGTATCCAGACAACCAGCGACCGCAGACTGAGCCGAAATCGAAGAACGCGAAAAGATAAGCTACGGAGTCTGAGCTGCCGGTCCGGGGTTGACCGCCCACCCTTGACTTGCCATAAGCAAGACACAGGCGGCGAGCAACCACGGGCCCGCCGAGATACGAGACGGTGTGTAATGCTAGTAGATTGGCAACCTAACTACTAAGCACTACGGATGGGTATTGCGCGCTAGGAAACAGCAGACCTGAAGGAGATGTTGTTCCAGTCGACCTGTAGCAACAACCTCGCCTAAACTCTGGAACAACAGTGACTCAGAGAATATACCAGACAATTCACACACAAAATTACGCTCAACCTAGTCTCTGACTGCCAGATTTTGCTATCTGCCTAACTACCTACCGAACAATAAATACTACTCCCTAATCTACAAATGTTTGAAGACCTTGTTTAATTTTTAAACCTAACTAAGCAGTTTACACACAAAAACAGAAATTCACCACACTATAAACAACAATAAACGAGTACATGAAATTATGTCACACTGAACTGCCAAGGTCACAACTTACTGATTACCCAAAAACAGGAGTTACAAAGAAATTGAGAGCATCCAATAAATTTCCATAATTAGACAGGATCACCAGAAATAACGTAGATATAGGAGGGTTTGGCCAGTACGACCTAAACCAGGGGACGGTTAAATATAATAGAGGGGGAAATCAGAGCAGTACACATGTAGACAGTAAAATAGACCGAAACTAGGGATCCTAGACAGTTGGGACTGAAGTAAAAGAAAACTAAGGGGGAGAACCCGGGTATACCAAAAATACGTATATATCAAATTCCACTAAAACCCAACCGATCCTTATGAAAGAAAAACTTATAGCTGACTACTTTTTGTTCTTGC
This sequence comes from Trissonchulus latispiculum, assembly GCA_030248195.1. Classification (NCBI taxonomy): domain Eukaryota; kingdom Metazoa; phylum Nematoda; class Enoplea; order Enoplida; family Ironidae; genus Trissonchulus; species Trissonchulus latispiculum. The sequence continues at coordinate 94,482 of JASAND010005887.1, read as the reverse complement.
GTCAGACCACCCCCCTAAATAGCCAATCGGATGAGAGTATTGATTTTTGAGAAAGGCCTGGAAAGTTTTCATTGGATAAAGGTTCCTATCTAGTTTTGCTACTCGAAAGCGCCGCCTAGCGGCTGAATAAAAACATGTTATATCAAACCAGTTTAGGAACAAATCTCAGACACATAAATTTCAGACACATATATTTCAGACACATAAATTTCTTAACATTTGCAAAAACACACATACGTACATTCATACAACAAACACACTAAAAACACCCACCCATTACAGGTGGAACAACCCCAGAACTATTGCATGTTTAAAATAAAAAAAAGATAAGGTAAAAGGTAAAATTTTGATAAAACAGAGTAAGTAGTCGTACGCAAGATAAAATAAAATATGTGGAAGGATTCACAAAATTTGATTCGCTTTGAAAAGGAACACTCATCTTTGAAACATGAAAAATCAAGTAGAAAAATACTTTTGTAAAAGCAAGAAAATAGTATTGAAAGAAAATAATTCAAATTTGTATCCGTAAGAGAATTGTTAGATCACACATAAGGAACAGAAAACAAATCCCAGAATACAAGAATTTGTACATAACAAAGATATCCCCCCACTCACGGGCCATACAAATATCCCACCCCGCCGCATACACAAAACACAATTACAAAGGAGCAGGATACTTTGCCTCCCGGAGGTTTTGCTCAGCTTCGCGGACAGCCAGCTCATGAGGAAGCTGGGGAAGAGCTCCCGCCGGACGATCATACAAATTTTCCCCATCCAATTTTGGCCTTTTGGGTTGGGGCCACTAAGAAGTTTATGGCGGAGAGCCGGTGGCATGGCTTGAAGCTCCGAAGCATCACAGCAACCCCAGTAGTGGTCATTCGCCACGGCCTCGACTAGATAAGCCACGCCGGTGTCATGCAGCCAACGTCGAAATTGGGGGCAGGAGGCAGCTTTGGCTCGGATGACATCAAGCATCAAAAGTGCTCGAATCAGTGAGCCCGGACCCGTTTTTGCGTGCCACATTTGGCGCACACAGATTCTTTCGGAACCCATTTTGCCACAAATTCCTCGGCCAAGTATTTGGCTTGAAACGGGCACTCCATGGAAGCCACCACCCGGGCCGGTTCCTTGATACCGAACCACCTACCTTCTTAGTACCTTCTTAGTTGAGTCACCCATTGAGTGATAGCTTCAGGTGGCGGTAGACCGCTGCACGGAACGTCTTGGGTTGATTTGCATGTGCCATCACCGAATCAGGCAGACTATTCCAGAGTTTCGTAGTGGCCGGGACGAAACTGAGTCTATGGTGTTCCGTACGGCACCTCGGCACCTGGCGGGCCAAAGAGTTATTAATTGTCCTCGTCCGCCGTTCAGTTAGTTCCATCCGAGGTGGAAGAATGTTGAATGTCGGCAGATTAGGATTCGAGACCGCCTGGTGGTAGATAGAGAGCGCCCCGACTCTCTGTCGAATGCGCAAGTTGTCCAAGGGAGTGTCGGGAAATAGCCGACAGGCCTTGGAGTCGATGCTCTCGAGGGCAGAGATGGCATACTGTGGTGCATTACACATAAGCGGTAAACGGTACTCAAACAATGGCCTGATGGCGGATATATAAAGTTGATGGATTGCCGACTGGCGTAAGTATAACCTTGACCGACGTAGCATGCCGAGCAGGCGGCTAGCGGTCGCCGCCTTTTTCATGATATGGGGACCCCAGGACAGAGTTTGGGTATAGGTTAGTCCCAGGAGGACCAACTGATTGACCTCGTGGATCTTGACCCCGTTGAACATTAAGCGGCGGATGTTCGAGCGGTCCGCTTTTCTGGAGACAAACAGCGAGTTTGTCTTGGAAGAATTGAATTTCATTTTCCACTTGCGCGCCCAGGCCGCTGCTTATGGCAGGTCAGCCTCCAACAGAGTAAATGCCGTTTCTCGATCATCGACAGACGGAATAGACTGGTACAATGTGGTATCATCAGCGAACACCAGGGATTTGCAGCCACACTGTTCCGGTAGATCGTTTATATAGATAAGGAATAAGGTTGGGCCTAAGAGAGACCCTTGGGGAACTCCTGCGTTTACGCTTTGAAGAGCGGACAGTCTCCCCGCCACTGACACCCGTTGGTATCTGTCCTGAGATAGTTCGAGCACCAGGCCAGTAGTCGGTTTGAGTTGGTGTAACTTCCCAGTTTTCTGAGTACACCCTTGTGCCATACTGTATCAAACGCAGCTTGTGGGTCCAAGGAGACGACGCGGGCTTCTCCGCCGTGGTCGAGAGCTTCAGAACAGTAATTGGCCAGCTCTAGATTGCAATGAGCTGTAGAGCGACCTCTTCGGAAGCCGTACTGGGAGTTGCAGAGCAGACCATTCGTTTCCAGGTGTTTCACAAGGTGGTAGTTAACGTACGACTCCATTACCTTAGAAACACAGGATAGTAAGGCCACAGGTCTGTAGTTCGCCGGATCACTTCGTGATCCTTTCTTATAGACAGGTGTTATCATACTAATCTTCCATTCACTAGGAACAGTGGCTGATCTGTATGACCGTTCAAACAGGAGTGAAAGTGGGTACGCGAGTTCACTGGCACATTGTTTAAACACAATGTTGGGAATTCCGTCAGGTCCGGTGGCCTTGTGGGGGTCCAGCGATTTCAGCAGTTTGCAGACGATCCGGGGGCGGAATCGAATGTCAGGCATTCGTGACCTAGTACGAGTGGCGAAAAAAGGAGCGGATTGGCTGGCACCAGGACATGAAGCCTTGGCTGCGAAGACTTCATTCAGCAGGTCTGCGCGCGCCAGCGGCTCCGTAAATAGGGTTCCGTTTTGCTCCAATATTGGCACCCGGTCTTTGCGTTTACGCCCGGTCACATTGTTAATGGCTGTCCACCATCGACGGCCGGTAAGACGGTCCACTTTCTCAGCCACAGAGCTAGCATGGTCAATTTTTGCCCTTCTTAACGCATGATTATAGTTATTTCGGGCCCGTTGGTAGGCGGTCCTCTCATCAGGTCCTCTGCTCCGCTTCCACAGATTATACGCACGGATTTTCGTTTTCATTAGACGGAAAAGATTTGCATCGAAGAAAGGCTTGGATCGATTTGGGTGAATAGTTTTAGACGGGATGTAGATGTTAATGCCCAAGAGAATGTGATCTCGCATGGCTACCCACCATTCGTCAACAGAAACGTTTCTGTTGGGGATGGGAAAGGAAGCCATCCAGCAGCGAGGGCTTTCCCAGTCAGCTGAGCCGTACCGATAGATTGAACGTGGTAGCTGAGTCGGGCAGTCGCGCGTGACGTTGGAAACGATGCGGACCAGTGCGTGGTCGGAGGTACCAATTGGTGCCTCGCAGTTTGCGAACTGAAAGGCATCATCGTCAGTCATGAACAGATCCAGTATAGCCGGTCGAGCCCAGTCGTGTTGGCTCCGCTATTAGCTGTGTAAGCCAGGAACCATGGTTATAACCATGAAGGAGAAAAGCATTTGAATCTGTTGTGGTCGGATTTACGAAGTTCTCGGTTATAGCGATCACTTCCGGAGCTCGGGGGCAAGATTCGATACGATGCCTCAGAGCATCAAAGTTCGAGGACAGGCCACGAATGTTGGTCATCCACAATAGGAACTGCCGATCACCATCAGCAACCACACCCCGGCTACGGTATACTGCAGTCGCGTCATTTGAACCGGCAGCCGAAGTCCCATTGTTAATGTCCGCGCCGTAATTAAATGAGGTATTATTAGTGGTAGCGAATATGAAACCCAAACGATGGCTTTGGGTGCTAGCCGGCCACCAGGGGATACAGGAAAACTGCCTTTAGGTCCGCCAAGTAGAGACATGCTCGCCAGCTCGGCCTAAAGTAGAAGAAAAACAGGCAGAAGGGGTAATTTGAAACCTACCCGGCTGACGCCTCCCCCTTTTTGGTTTACAACCCAGCACTACACTGAAAAGTGCCAAGGCAATTTTAGTGACAAGCTCCAGTTTGTGGCCTAAGTGCATGGGGGGCTTATGTTTTAGCCAGAAGGCGCCGGGTGCAGTGCCATCTGTTATCAGCTTCAGGTGTGCCTGGCTAGGGCACGGACCTACATAGCCCAACGAAGCCAACCAGTTCTCAAACTTACGCCAATGGTACAGCTGTTCAGAGGTACCAAACTCATCTTCACCCCGCTGAATGTAGACCGGGTCCTTCACCCCACTGACTGTAGACCGGGTCCTGTGAGTTTGAGAGAGGATCGGGTTGAACGATCCACATATTGGAGGCAATAGCGCCAGGGCCTTTGAACCAGATGACCCGGCGGTTCATCGGGGCTTTGTGAACCTGGTTGTGAGAATGGGTCCAAACTTTCTTGACCGTGTCCTCAGCCAGATTATCGAGATCTTTGGTGATCTTAGTGATAAATTTTTGCATACTTACAAGGCGGGCCGCGAGCCATCAAATATGTTGGATAGATGTTGATAAACGGAAAAATTTTGGCCGCTGCAGCCGCAGTGGCAGCCCACAGGTTAGCTGCCTGGCCCCCAGTCGGAAGGAGTCAAATTCGAGAACACCTCGACGGTAAACCGGAGGGAAGTCAAGGTGGACTGTCCAACGGCAGCGGTCCAAGTCGGGTAAGGAGACCCATCCGAAGTGACAAGTTTGTGTTCCGTAGGTGTGCAATGCACCTCGGCCCCCGGAAAAAGATTTTTAATACACTGCAAAAAATTATCATAAACATTATCAGTCACTCCAAAAGGAATATCATTCCGACGGAAAACCTGATCCCAAAAATTGTAGATGGCAATAAAGTAGGGATTCAAAGAAGAACCGTCGATCTTAGACTGGAGATCCGGAAGACAAGCGATTTGCCAGTATGGCTCCGAGTGGATCCGAAAAGGGACCATGTTCGGATAATGATGTATCAAATAGTGGACATCTGGCCAAAAGGCTTCGTCGACTTTCTGAGGCCCTGTAAACGGCTGGGTGCCGCAAGGCAACTGTTTCTCCGACTCGGCAAAATTGGGATGGCATTCGTTGAATCTCCGTAACCCCGGAGGAATCTGCGCAAGACCACGCTCGCGAATGATCTTGGTCGCCTTATATGGACCTGCCAAAGGTGGAACAATATACTGCGGACGCGGGTCAACTACAATTGTAGGAGTCGCCTCAGATGAGAGCGATCCCGGAACAAGGCCGGTCACATCCAGAACTAATTTGGATGGAAACAAAAAATGAGATGCAGGCCAAACAATTTGTCTATCCGCCGGAAGACCCGCAAACGGCGAAACGGAATAGGGGGCAACTTGAAGAGGCGGAGGTTGTGGAGGCGGAACGTGAAGCTGAACCACCGGCTCCTCCTGCATAGGAACATCCAAGACGGCAGGTATATCTGGACGATGGGATGGCCCAGGTTGATCAGAAACGCCCATGACCTGCACTGCCGGAGCAGACGGGAGCTCGAAACCAGGCGTAGACTGCAAAAGGCCAGAACCCGGAGCCGCAGCGTCCGACCCTCCAGACAATCCAGACAGGTTTAAATTCAACAAAGACAACAGACCGCCGGCCGACGTTTCGAGTAGGGGATTAACCGGGGGTTCCGGGTTCCGGGGGTCCCCTGGACCATGGCGGGCCCTCCAGGCCCGCTGCGCTATGCTCGGACGGGCAAACGGCGAAACAACAATGTGGCCGCCCTTCCTGTGACTGGAAGACCCCTTCTTATAGTTGTGAAAAAATGGGGGTCGGGCACATAAACGCAACGGCTGCACACGGCTGGAAGGCAGCTAAGATCGAGCACCCAATCTATATCTGTACCAGAAAAGTGGGCCAATCGGACAAAGTCGGAGCAAGTAGATTTTAGTAGCGAGCCCCCCCTAAGGTGTTGGTTTCCATTCAGGTAGTGATCTTTGAAACGCTACAACTTTCTCAATTTGTGGAGTTGGAAAGAGATTTATCATCATTTTAAGGCTTATGAGTACTTTCAATTCACTATATGGAACCAACAAAATAGCTTACCTTTCTGGTACACCAGTTAAATATAACTCTAGAGTTCAACTTTCATTTTATCACAAATGTTACAATTTTGCCTGTACCTGCGTCTTATATGCACAGCCCAAAAACGTAGAAACCGTACGGCACAGGAGCTGCAAAAATGTGCGCTTGGCAGCCAACATTGTAGCCCGGGAAGAACCAAGGGTATTTGAATCTCTCCCAGAACTAGTGGCGGGGGGATGGTCACTGAAGTGGGGGGTCGGCGCCCCCACGTTTTTACCACTGACTATTGGCCACATGAAAGAGTAGTCGATTTTCTCGCGTCTGAGCATCCATTCGTGCCAGTAGATATAAAGCCATCGGTTTGCCTGGAAAATGGCAAAAAAATGAAACTATTAAAAATAAGTAAAACCAAGAGCACATAATATAAGAGTGTGCCACTAGGCACACTCTATACTATCAGAGCAAAAACTACGCTCTGCACGCTAACGGCCCACCCCCCACCCCGCAAATTAGACCCATCACTTCAAAGATATTTAAGCGCTATGTTTGCGTGCTAAAGCTCGAAGCAGGCACAAAATTCACGCACGCACTGCTTGTGTTTTTGAGCTTAAACACATAAACATAGAGCGAGTGAGCGTACCCCGTTTTGACTAGGTACTGATTTGCAGGGAGTCACTAGGGTCTGATTTGCGGGAGGGGGTAGACCGTTAGCGTGCAGAGCATAGTTTTTGCTCTGATAACATAGAGTGTGCCTAGTGGCACACACTTATGTTGTGTACTCTTGGTAAAATACATACATAATATAATTTAAATATTTTAATTCTAAAATTGGTTAAAAACAGCCTTCGATTTTGCAGCAGCATCGTAACGTAGGCGAACACCATTAACGTCTTTAGACTAGAATGTGTGTAGAATATTATAATGAGCATACGTAAATAAATAAAAAAGAAGATGAATGAACAATGAATCCAATAATATTGGTTTACACATCACGTGAATTGTCATTTTCTGCTCTTCATTTTGACATAAAACTTGTCAGAATGTGTGCCTGTTTTTAGTTTGCCGCCTGCAGTTTTATATTGGCACGTTGACTGAGTGACTTTTTCATGATGTTTTAATTTTTTTAACAACTACATATTATCCTCTACTGAACTCAATATTGAACGGATTCCCATACTTTAAAATTTATTATCATCAGGTCAATTCATTCTTTCGTTGGACATAAAACTTTTTTATTCGGGAAACCTTCTCACGGCATCTCTTGCATTTGACTGTGGAAAGTCATATTCCATGCCGGGTTCGGACGTGTTTCTTTATCTTTTCAATTCTGCGAATAGCTGTAGTTTGATTAGCTACGTATTCACAGTATGAACACTTCAGGATTTGTGAGCTTGTACTAATCGACATAGCGCCGAGTATATCGACTTCGTCGCTAAACAAACAAATTACGGTAATTACGAAATATTATCAACTTTCGAAACTTGAAAAATGTCTCGAAAGTTGGAAGTCTCGAGAGTATAGATGTCTCGAAATACTAAAATATATGCCATTGTTTCCAAGATTATAGAGATTTCAAAACAAATTGTGCCGATTTTCAAATTGCAAGTTTACTAAGCGCGCGCAATGTGGGGAAGGAGGGTGAGTACCGAAAATCTAAAAAATTCAAAACATTCTAAAGATCGCGATGTTAGATCAAATTATATTGTCTTTTTGAAGTTTTAGGTTGCTTTGGGCTTTTTGAGCAAAAGTTTGACATTTTTTGCCAATTCAATAACCAGTTTTGTAGATTTGTGCACAATTTCCGCGGATGGAAATAGTTACTTACTGGAGTCCTTAATCCTATGGACCAGCTGCGAGCAAGAGTTTGCAGTTTATTGCGTGTCAGCTTTAGGAGTTATGTTTATCTTTATGGCTTTGCATATATGTCGTTGTGAATAGCGAAACGTGTCAGATTATGAACTGACCAAACAATTTTGGCAGATTGCAATCTGATATGTGAGGTAGCAGAACTGTGTTAAACCTGCAGAGTTACGCCTATGTGACATGTCAGATCGTGAACTGACCAATCCAAATGCGGCATATTGCAATCTGCCAAATTTGACATTGTCAGATTGTAAAATCTAGTTCTGCTTTCAGCTAAATCTGTTTTTTTCCAATCCCTCTTCTCTTTTTTTTAATGATACTACTCTAATCTGTTAATCTGGTCACATTCTGGTATTGAAGCGATATTATAGACCATTAAGTAACAACATAAACCATTAAATAAAGTTAAAAACTGAACTAGCGAAGTAGCGAGAATGGGTTTTCCTTTGGCCTTTTGCCTTTTGCCGAATGCCTTTTCCCTTAGGGACACGGGCTTTTTCAGAAGAATGCAACAGTGTCTTGCTCGTAACCTTCGCTGGACGCATTTCCCGAAAATGCCGCAAGAAGAAAAGTCGTTCAGCTCGACGAGCTCTTTCATTTGAGTACCATAACGACCACTTTCGAAGAAATTTTTAAAAGTCCGGATTTTCGTGAATTCCCGTATTTTCAGTTTTTGGTCATAACTTTCGCTAGACGCATTTCCCGAAAATGCCGCAGGCAGAAAAGTTGTTCAGCTCGACAAGCTCTTTCATATGAGTCGACCACTTTCAGAAAAAATTTTCAAAATCCGGAGTTTTCTGGGTCCAATATCTCGAAATCCATAAAGTTTCCGGAAATTTCGATTTCAGTTTCGAAATAAGCGCTATCGAATTACCACATGACCAACTTTTAAGCAAAATCGGTGACAAAATATTTTTACGTTTCCCTTGGTCCCCCCCTTACCATTTTAAAAAATTCCGGGAGCCGCCATTCCCGGAATCCGGGAAATATCGGACTGCCCGCGCTTCAGTCAACACTTCGCCCCGACCCCAGCCTCCCCTGAAAATTTCAGCCCAATCGGGCCACCCTAGCAAAAGTTAGAGGGGGGTCAGGGGGTGGTCACGGGAATGATAATAATAAATAAACGTACATGCCCTGATGAAAGGGTTGCCTTGTTGTGTAAAAAGTGGCAACCCAATAAAATATATCGAACACATAAAGCAATATTGCAATCTGACACATTTGTGAAGACAAAAACGTCTTCAAGCCAAAATAGCAGAATAACAGATTATATAAATCGTAAATATAATAATCATCGCATTATCTCAAAAACCATAAATCACAAAAACCACTCGTCTAAGCGACACATTCCAAACACAGAAGCTTTATGGTTTTATCAAGAGTACATGATAGTACTGTTATGTACTCACTATTATGTGCTCTTGGTTCTATACAGCGTGAGTATTTAATAACTATAACCGATGGAATCTTCGTCAAAGAACAATTACTGTTTAGCATTGTGGAAGTTTCTACGCATCGACATAAACTATTTTCGCGCTCGCCGTGCATAGTCCTTCAACCATTGTCTGGCCTTGATGGTGGCAGCACGCTGAGGTCGTGATTGGAGAGTATTAAAGCCGATATCAGTTTGACGGTCATTGGAGCCTTCCACGGCGGGGGGAAGACGAGTAGTTAATCTCCGGTGGAACCAGCAAACGGATAGGCGGCTACAAAAGTTTTCCAGACAGAGTTTTTGTCTTCACAAATGCGTCAAATTGAAATCTGCCAAATTTCACTTTGTCAGACTATAAAATCTAGTATCATTAAGAAAGAAAAGAGAAGAGAGTTTGGAAAAACAGAATTAGCGGAAAGCAGAACTAGATTTTACAATCTGACAAAGTCAAATTTGCAGACAAATTTGGGTTGGTTAGTTCACGATCTGACATCCGTTCCGCGTAGGCGTAACTCTGCAGGTTTAACACAGTTCTGCTATCTGACATGTCAGATTGCAATCTGCCAAAATTATTTGGTCAGTTCATAATCTGACTCGTTGCGCTGTTTGACAACGACATATATATTAATTGTATTAACGGACTTGGACTTCATGTATACTAAGGAGTCTCACCCAAGTTTCATATATATATTTTTTGTGTGTACATAGTGTTTCCTACAATTTATGCTATTCTATAGTTACAGCTTTTAAAGTTGCCTGCATATTGGTGTTCAGCTTTTCTGCTGTACCTCAGTTATTATGCTGTGATTCTATTGTTGGCAATATTGCAATTGACATTATATTGCTGGAAATCTGATTGCTTGCTAGCTTACTAATAGTCTAGGAGTGAACCCGACTCAAGACAATACCGTTTTGTCTTGCCCTATGTGTCATTTGCTTTGTACGTGTATAGAGCCTAGCGCAAACTGAAAACTTTACATTGAATGAAATTGAGTAGACGTGAATGTGGACGAGTTTCCTAATTTGCATACAGCATGCAAGGCATCGTGAACGACTTTCTTGTTCTTATTCTACAAAGAATTATTTGAAAACTTGATTTGCATATTACCAACGTGCACAAAAGACTAATAAGATGCAGCATGTATATTTCATTGGTTTGAGCATAAATATCATTGGTACTTGTACTTAAGGTGCTGGTTTCCTTTCGGGTATTTTTGACTCCTACGGCTTTAATCCTTTACGCAAAGGGCTAAAACTTACCAAATAACCTATATCCGTGCTCTTTAACATTTTAGGACCAGTCCCGTATTCTTAAGCCAAAAGATAAGAAAGTTTTGGTTTTTGGCCTTAAGCTCCCAGTAGGTATACAAGACACGAGATTGGTTGGTATGGCTGGAAAGAGGACTCAAAAATGAACATTTTTGCTCTTACAACCTTTGAGCTATCTCCAGTGGTTAAGTCAGTATAAGCAAAAAACTGTTTTTAGGGTCAAAAAATGGCCATTTTCGAGGAAATCAGTTTTTTCAAAATTACTGCTACATGTTAAGGACAAAATTGGCTTAGTTATTCTCAATCGATACATCGTCCAAATGCACATTTTATGAATGCCTATTAGCCGGACTTTACTGCTTTAAGCTAGAGATTTGGCCGAAAAACCATTTTGGCAAAACTGCGATTAGTTTGTTTCGAACATCGATTTCTCAAAAACTACTCGACGGATTCCGAAAATTTTCGGCAGAATCGAAGTTCGCACATCTGCGGAGGGACGTTTTTCTTGGTTTGGGTTAAAACTTATTCAGTTACAAGAAAACTCAATGCGAAGTTGTGAAATTTCGTGTTACTGTGCATTTGGCCGATTTTCTCGAACGTTAAGACCTGCTGAGCCAAATCCAAAAAACGTCCCTCGGCCCATATGTCCTTCATATTGTGGCACAAAAAGAACTTTTGGCCGATTCTTCAGTTTTGAGAAATCGATGTTCAAAAACTTTTGGTCTATATTCATCCTGTTAGATGTCAGCATGTCCGAAAATTTCTGCTATTTTTTGCTAATTTTGCCAGTTCTGTAAGCTCACGTGAATGTACAGATAATAAGCTTTAAAACGATGTATAAAGCTCTTTGCAACTCCCAAAATTGCGAAAGTTATAGCGTTTCAAAAAAACACCACAAAAGCACTGCACAAAAGGATACCAGCACCTTAAGGGGGGGCTACTGAGATGGACTTGCCCCGACTTTGTCCGATTGGCCTACTTTTTGGCGAAGATATACAGCATAGGTGTGGTCAAAAAAATATCGGGTACTGAGATCTTAGCTGCCTTCCAGCCGTGTGCAGCAGTCGAGTTTATGTGCCCGACCCCCCGTTTTTCACAACTACCAACATAATTAATTAAAAATATCTGCTGGCTGTAAAACCCTAGCTTCAAAGTTTCCATTTGCAAATATGATTTGGCACATGTGTCCCTATCTGCAGAAAAATACTAAACGTCTGTATCTCACTTTTACCTAGTAGAGACGCCAATCCAGTTACAGTTTCTGGGATCTATAAATCGGGAACTGCTTAGCAAAAAAAGTACAGCTTATTCTGGTTATTGCCAAGAGGGCTCATTGTCTAACCGAATTAAAACTTACAAGGCAACAGGGGTCACTAATAAATGATCCCCGAACATTACGGTCTGGAATGGGCTGCAGACCGAATATCCAGATCAATGTAACAAAACAACTGAGCAGGTATGTATATGTTGCATTGAATGTGTACAATCATTGAATGTGTACATTCAATGATTATTGTCATTGAATGTATACATTCAATGATAAAGTTATTGAATGTACACATTCAATGACCTGAATCATTGAAAGTGAAACTTGACACATTGTTTCGCTCCTAATTTAAAGGTCAAAGCAAGTAAAATATCTATAACGAACCAAAACATTTTTTGTCTTCGATTTTGCAGAAAAGTTGCATATATATGGACTTGCATTTCTTATCTAATCAGTAATCAGTAAATGTGTATGAAGCCGTGTATTTCTCACGTAATCAGTAATCAGTAGTCTTGTGCAACGGAAACTAACTTACTGATTACTGATTTCTGATAACTAACTACTGATTAAAAGTTGGGCAACAGGGCCTTGGGCTAGAAAGTCTTCTTATAAAGATTCTGAATTTTAATTTTCATTCAAATTAACGGTTTTAGAAGACCAAATCACAGCATCGTTCCTGCCCTGCTAGGAGAGGCTAAAACGCTGTTAATGCCGCTGTTAAGTTTCGAATCCCCGCTGTCACACAGCTTTTACAAATCCCCAAAGGCTCACTGTGGCCTCTAGCCAACCCAATTATTTATCGAGCCAAGTTATATATCCTTAGCTTTGTATAACTTTGCCATTGAATGTACACATTCAATGATATGGCCATTGAATGTATATGTTACATACAAAACCCGAAATTGTACAAAACTAGTTTTGTATGGGTCATTTTGTACAAAGCTAGAATTGTGGCCTCCGTCGTACAATTTTAGTTTTGTATGGGTTTTCTTGTACAAAACTAGTTTTGTATGGCTCTGACCGTACAATTCTAGTTTTGGACATACAAAACTGTTTCAAAGAGTTTCTACACACATTTCTTTATTATTATCGCGCACAAGTATTCGTGAGTATTCAAGTATTCGTGAGTATATGTTTGTGTTTATTTATTGCTGCACGAGTCGCTATTGTGGCAGTCACTTGTACACAGTCGGTTGTTCTTTTTGCAGAGACATCGCTTTGAAATGCACTTGGTTTTACAGCAGCAAAATACTTTGCCTTGAGTTAAGCCTGCAACAGATTCTTCTCTAACCGCTGAACGCAAACTAACTTCTTTATCTGGAACTATGTCTAGCCGAACAAGCATTTCCTTAGTTGGTTGAATTTCGTTTCTAGCGAAAAGTCGTTTAAGTGTTCCTGCTTTGGTCCAAATTTGATAAAACCCGTCAGGTGTTGCGTCCGACACAACCCCTAGCAGGTCTCTAGGATCTGCAGAACTTCTATCAACAGAAGGTATTGGAACAGCTATCGCATCGCCCACCTACAGGGGACCACACTTTTTGTTCGATGCTTGCTCGCTCATTGACTTTCTAGCTTCTGCTCTTTCTGAAAGCTGGCTGTTCTCTCTGTCGCAGAGCGAACAGATGACAGCCCCTCCAAACTTTTCTTCTATTGATCTACCACATGGGCCAAACGGGTGACTCTTTAATCCACACTTGATGCAGTAATGAGAAGGTTCCCTGAAAATGTTTCAAAAACTTCAAAAATCCAAAATTTACATTAACTAATTAATCCTTACTGAACTTTCTATGGGCAGGTTGATTAGCAGTTTTTAATTGCTGAAGTATTTCCTTGTATTTGTCGTCTAGCAGAACGGTGTATTTAGTATCTTCCTTTCCAGTATCTGCCCATTGATCTAAACGGTTGTAAAATTGTTTTCGATGATCTGCATCGTCGCCAACTTTTTCCATCGGCCGGATCAGCCATCGCAAATACGGTGAATATATTGGAGATGGCAATGTTGGGTTGGGTAGAATGTTCGTTCAAAGCTAAAGTATTGATTGATTCGTTAGTCAGAAATAGTAACCAATGAATCTGTCGAGAAAGGTGACTAATGAGTTGTTCTCAATTAGTTAGCTCACATTTCGTTGAATACAGTATGTGATCAAACAAAAATAAAATTGAAAAATTAAATTCACCTAATCAACAGACTATAAAAATACTGAAAGGAAGTGAAGTATCTGTCAAATCTTTGAAACAGTTTTGTACGTCCAAAACTAGAATTGTACGATCACAGCCATACAAAACTAGTTTTGTACAAGAAAAGTATTACAAAACTAGAATTGTACGACGGAGGCCATACAATTCTAGTTTTGTATAAAACGACCCATACAAAACTAGTTTTGTACGATTTCGGGTTTTGTACGTAACATATACATTCAATGATTGTACACATTCAATGCAACATATACAAATGTGCAAATTACTTCCCGGTTAATTAACGACTCATTACCAAAGTACCAAACACCTGGACTGGACTGGGCTGAATTACAACTCACAACAGCTGCATTTTAATAGCAAAATCTGTAAAATACGCATACAAGTATACCGTGTAACTGTAAGTATATTAATGGGAGTTTAGTAATATAAAGATATTTAATAACAAATAAAATATATTCAATAAGATAAGATAAATTGTGAGCGGTGGTGGGATAATCTGACTTTAACAAATTCGATACGTTATTTCTGTCTACATATATGCAAGAAAACAAAACTGTTGCTGTGAAAATGTTGCTGATAAAATTGACTGCCGTTCACAGTTCACAGAAGCTAAGGAAATGTGACTCATTCGAAAAGACATCTCGAATTCAGCAACAGGCGTCTCAAATTTTCCTGTGCACCGTTCCCTGGCATATTAGCTTCAGTTCTTTTGGTTGTCCTATTGGCTTTGCAATGTTGCACTTATAGCAGACAGACAACTAAACATAGCTTTTACAAATACAACTTTTTACAACAAGTATAAGTGAAGCAGACATAGGAAAGACGGATAAGCCTTATACGGAAACAAAGTTGACGGGTCGGTGGAGTAGCACTTCTGAGATCTGAGGGAGGACTACACTATGGATCAAGATCACACTATACTCATACCTGAACGGGAGGTCAAATTTCACTGACCCTTGTGGAAGCAAAGTTGAGTACCCCGTGTGGAAGCGATTTTTCCAAAGCATACTTTTGAAAGAGATTATAAGCAATTTTTGCCGTTTCTTAACAAAAAACAGCTAGTTTTCAGCAAAAACAACATTTTGGGCGATTTGTAGCGAAAAAAGTGATTGCAACAGATTGCAAGTGAAAAAGACCAGCGAAGCCAGAAAATATTTTGAAGTTTTGGTCGTAAAACTTGTTTGGACAATTTTCATACCCCTTGTAGGCAATTTTCTTACTCCTTGTGATTGATAACCTTACCCCAATTTCAGGACACTTTGTGGACAACTTCGCCGAGGGGAGATTCCCCCTTCCCCCCTTGTCCACCTGTGACTATACTAAGATGCTAACCTTCGTTTTTCAAATGGGCGGGAGATTGCATCCAGTCCCCGACATAGCAAAAATAGTATCTAATCATGATGCTTGTACTTGGAATTTTACTGGTGCTAATTCTTCCGCTACATGTACGCGTAGAAAGCGAAAAGGCCCGGAAAAAGCTGTACTGCATGCAAACCTGCAATTCGGTTGCAAACCTCACGACTGATCCGACGACACGATGCTTTTATGGAAATCGAGCTTGCTACCGAATGGGCTGCGATCTCGTTTCCCTGGACGATCTTGTACCGCCAAGTTTCTGGAACGATACTGTAGAGAAGCATTACAGTGACACCTTGAAAGATGAACAAAGGGAATGCGATAGACTCCAAATTCCGGTTCTGGACACGGACAGACACAGACCCTTCACCTTGGCTTATGTCTGTTACACTCGCAGTTTCAAAATCTACCTCTCAGATTTGATACTGAAACAACAATTTGAACAGGACGCATTCTGCCCTGAGTATTTTTGATTTCGTAACCAATTCTTGGAACATTGTACTCAATTTTTTATGCCAATGACGGAATCTCGTTTTCCGATTCTGGTAAACGAATTGTGGCTGGTTGGGAGGCCAAATGCAAATCCTATGAGAATGATGCTGCAAAACCCCTGCCCCATAAGACAACCTACTACTATAGCGTAATTGTTGGGATACAATTTTTGTGGCAATTCTTGTGACTAATCTATGGATAAAGCGGAGTCAAACTGTGAATAAATACTTTTTGAACTAGAAAACGTTCTTGAACAGCTCTTCACAACCTTAACATAAAACTGCTCAGCAAGCAATTAAAAACAAATACTATGCATTAGATATGTATTTTGTTTTGCTACTATTTTCGACATTTTAGACACTGTAGAAATTACGCTCGTTGCAGTAATTAAATGATTAAATATACTGAAGGTTGAAGGTCCGTGAGTGTGCGCATGTCCGAATAATCGAAGTCCGCTTACCCTAACCTACTGCAAAAGTCGACGGCAATCTAAAAAGTACCGCGAGTTTATTTTTGAACAAAATCATATAGCGTACAAAACTTCAGAACTTTGTATAGGAATACTAGAAACTTTAACAAACACAATATTCGCAACTAATTGAAACTTACAGAAATACAAAAACACAGAATCCAAAACAATAGAGTTGGGGTCCCCCAATAGATCAAGGCTCACCCCACTGCTGGACAATGAAAAGACGGTGACTGCGCAGAACCCGACCTCCCACTTACGAGAATTCTGCAAGCCCAACTGGAGTTTGCGCTCGATTTTGAATTGTGAAAATTAGCTAAGGAACCGAGGTTCCTACACAAGAGTACAATTTACATTTACTGTTCGTAAAGATAGCGCTGCATTTTAGATGAATTTAAGTGAAAATCAAAGGGAATTTCGGAAAATACTTCACAGATTACCCCCTCTTTTGAAACGCGCGCCCTCGCCGCGGCCTCCAGGCAAAATTAGTACTAAAAATGAGGGTTAGCCTACGTAACTTAGGTACTAGTAAAGATAAAACGTCGTTTTAGAAAGCAGAAAGAATTAAAACTGTATCTCACTCGAGCCCCTGGCTTTGCCAAATTTTAGGGGTCTGTTTTCGAGACACGGGTAAAGCTACTTCGGCACGTGCCGGACAACACACAAACATTTAGAGTACATAGACTCAACACAAAGAAGACAAATAACCCTTCAGCCGAGACGGGAGCGCAGGTCTCAAAAGGGAGAGTAACCCGAAAAAAATTTTATAGAGCGATGGGAAACTCATCTTCAAAACATCACACTACGGTAGCACTAATTCAAAGCTATACATTGTAGAAACTAGACAACTAGACCAGTAGGAAATATACTATAGTATACTATAAATGACTAAACAAAGAAATAAAAGTTTAAACCCCAGCTGTATATGAAGAATATGGTATATATAGGTGCTCCGGGAGAGGCTGCACCAGAGGAGAATTTATAGAAATTTATGAGAAATTACGCGAAAAGAGCGAAACAGACGCGTATCCAGTCCAGGGAAGCCTCCCCCGGAGTAAGCATATTATGCGCGAATCTAATTAAATGGCAATATAAAGCTGCATAAAATAAAGCACACATAGAAATTTAGCTGCACCGACAAAAATGGCAAAAATATAGGGCATAGATGGCAGTAACAAAATTATAGAAGTAAACCCGCGGTACAATAAACAGTAGTAGAAACAAAAACAAAACAGTTAAAAAAGGAGAGTAATATATGACATGTATAGGACGGACAAGCCGAACTAGAGGGCACCCACATAGAAAATCTCGAAAGAAGTAGAAAGTTTTTAAAGGTCAAGAAAATTTGAAAAGGTGATAATCAAACGAAAACCCCATAAAGTAGAAACCTAAATCAGTTTCCCCCCCCCCCCAACCGGTTAAAGCTATCAGACAAAATAAAGCATAGAAATGGAATGAAAAATAAACACAACACGAGTTAGAAAAGATGGGAAAGGGGGAGGGGGAGCGAGCGAGTAGGGGGAACCGGAATGCACAAGAATCACAAAATACAGACTGATATAGTAAAAGTTATCAAAAGTTCGAAGATAATAGGCCAGGGAGGCCGCCAAGAACCACGCCGTCGGGGGGAGACCCCACAACAACCATCGGACCGACCTCCGGAAGGGGAGCGGGCGCCCCACGGCGCAAGCCGCTCCGGCCCCAAAACCAATCACCGGCCAAAAGACTAACTAGGCCCATATCACCAATTACCGGGCCAACCCGTATCTCCGGGCCCGTGCCAACCACGGAATCCTCCGGGTCCTAACACAAGCATAAAGGACATAAAAATTTTTACACATCATATACAGTATCAGAAATGGGAACTCGCCGCCGTAGAGGGACTGGGGGGGGAGGGAAGGGGAAAATGTTACAGTAACAAAAACAAACAAAAAAGGAGTAAATACGACATAATATATGGGGATAACATACGGCACAAGGGCCTACAGTAGAAAAAATGACATAATATAAGGCACGTATGCCACAGTCACAGATGTAAGGCACATAGGCCTATACAGTACAACATAGAGGCCCGATTAATTTAGGAGAGAGGGGGCGCGAGCCTACGGCTACTGCAGCCTGGAGAGTATCCAGACAACCAGCGACCGTAGACTGCGCCGAAATCAGAGAAAGCGAAAAGATAAACTACGGAGTCTAAGATGCCGGTCCGGGGTTGACCGCCCACCCTTGTCCGGCCATAAGCCAGACACAGGCGACGAGCAACCACGGACCCGCCGAGATACGGGACGGTGGAATACCCCGGTACTATTGCCTAAGAAAAATGACTGTTAACTTTGAGTAAAAAGGTGAAGATAGGAAGGTAAAAAGGGTAAACAAATTGAAAGAATACAAGGTAAAACAAGTCCTCGAGTACCCTCCAGCAGACCCTAGACATCATTCACAAGGATTTTGAAAATTCAGGCAATGGTTTGTCGTAGCAAAAGAGTGAAACACGGAAAGCAAAAGCATCTTAGAAAAAAATCAAGAGAATTTCACGAAAAAGAAGGTGGTCCAAAGTACTCGAGTGGTTAGACATCTTTATTCCCACAAAACTCTACACAGCATGTTAGTAGATGAAAACAAACAAGCACACCCGCCAGTACGGGCCAAGGACATACGTACAATCCGCATCGCGTACATGACGAGCCGCTGCCAACCCGGTTTCCCGGAGGACCCAAGCAACCAATTTCTGCAGCAATGAAGAGAAAAGCTTCCAACGGTGAAATATACAATTTTTCCGTGAATTTTTATCGGAGCAAACGTGTTCTCATATTTGAATTTACCGCGAACTTTTGTTGTGTCGGCAAAATTTCTCTGGTCGGTCTCCTGCTGGACCAGACGAGGGATCCTTGGCTCCAGAGCGCGGAACCGCGGAGCCCCCGACTGATCAACCGGAGACAAGCGGCATGAACATCAGCCGGTTTTAGAAGCTAAATACCCCACTTCCACAGAGTACCGGAGAGGCCCGGCTCATCAAAGTCAGTTAGGGTCACACTTGCTTTAGAAATTTTTTATCCAAACAAAGCAAAAGCATATTTTTGGGCAAGCAAAGAGTTTTCAAACCATGAATAAGGAATAACAATCCCACCCTTCTGTATTCTGTATTGCAATCATTTTAGACATTTTAGACACATATAATCAAATAGAGCTGCCAAAAGCTTCTCTTGGACAAACTTTAGAAATATTAGAACCGCAGGAGATGTGAACTTTAGTCCCAACTCAACTCAAGTTGAATTCAGACAGTGCAAGGGAAGCAGTTAAGTAATATACACCGAATAAATTGATTAAAATCAAAGTACAGATATATATCATAATTTTGTCCTCTATCAGTTTGACCGGGACAATTTGTAATAGTCGGAGTAGTGCACTGGTTAGAGTGTCCGCTTTGGGTTGTTCAGGACACTGATCAAAACCTCCGTCAAATTAATTTTTGTCTGTACAATTCTTGCAATAAAAGACAATAAAAACGGTTGCAATATGACAAGTCCGCAAAGTCGCCGACTCTCTTCCTTCCGAGAGACCTCTAGAAGTGCCAAGATCTGTCCAAATTTGACTCCCTTTCCGCCTTGGACCCAAAAGTCAACCTGAGGTGGTACTTCCCATTCGGCTTTCCGGACGGACTCTGGGAATCATCGTTCCTCGTTGTTGTCCACCAGAAGCTCGATTACGGTCCCGATGGATTCCTCCACACACTCGACCGGGACTAGCAGGAACCCCGTCTTCTCCAGCGCCTCCAGTCTCTAAGACCAACTAACTGCCGACATCAACACAATCATAGCCATCTCTGGCGACAGTTCTCGGATCTATAGAGCCTGATAGGTACATCCCGCTTTGGCACAATTTAACATAGAAACACAAACTAAGATCAACTGGGATACGTACCCACACGTAGCGTCAGTTAGAAGAGGTAACAAGTAGCACAATGTTATCTCTGCACCAAGCTGTCTTCGTTATATCCTTCCTGCTCCAATCCGACGGTTACATCACTGCTCCGGAATTTGACAACCCCAACAAACTTGTGAATCCAAATCCTCTCAGTAAACTTGGTTTCTACATGGCTACTGGCAACCATTTATCCAGTAGTGGAGAGGCCTTTTTTAACTGCATTGATCCAAATTCAACTCTCTGTATTCAATGCTGCATGGAAAAGCGTGGAACTCGTAGCTTTCTAACCGAAATTAACTTTGACCCATTTAGGGTTATGGATCAATGCAGTCACTACATTGAACGAACCTCTTGTGCCAGAAATCTTTGTCCTGAAAATGACACTTTCTTACAAACCTACTTGCGTGGACCTTCAGCAAAATTTTTGGAACTGTGTGAACCAAAAACCTTTGATATTTTGACTTGTCGCGGTTTCTGCGCAGGTTGGTTCCAGCAAGTTCGATATGATTTTCGACTAGCGGATCCTGAAGTAATTTCTGATACGGAAAGCAGCAATAAAACCAGATACTGTGCCACTTTTGCCGAAGAATTGGATTGTCTCAAACGGTGTGGGACCGTCGAAAAGTTCAAGGAAATCAACTATGAACCGAGACTGAGGGCTCATTCAAAGCTACATCATTGCGAAGGGAAAAATCAAAGTTTCGCTACTCACTCAGCTACTGCTACAGTGACTGAAAAGTCGGTCTTTTGTATTCTGTTGCCTGGTTTCCTGTTTCTGCTGCAGAAATATGTCAAATAAAGTCCTGTTCATGAAAACTGGTATTCAAATAAAAATTGTCATACATTATTTTCAACGCAGCTTCAAACGAGAGCCTCTAGCTGAGTAACAAACAAATTGCAAGTAAGGGTTTCTGAAAAGCTTCAGCAGTCATACCTGTAGGACGTTGTAACAGCAGACAAGTCCACACTCCAAAGTGCGTCACTGAGCCATTTACACTAGTTTCATGTCCCAAACAGTGGGAGATATTCTGTAGTTTTTACATTTCTGAGAGGGTCCATACAATGGTGTAAAAATCATTTCACAAAATTTTTAAATCAGGTACAGTACTATAGAATTTTATATGCTTTGAAAAGTTGTGTTCCAAATTCTGTTTTAAGCATCCAGCACAACGCTTAATGTGACAGTTGTAAAATTATTTGTTGGAATCTGTCAATTCCAAACATCCTAGACATTTCACCCTACTAGAACTGAAAGAGCTATCTCGCTAGACTGTAGCATTGTTTCCCATTAGGACACTCTTTTCAAATTCTCTAGTTTTGTCTGTTTCGTTAGGGCACTGTTTCATTAGGGCACCGTTCCGTTAGGGCACCCTTTGCGTGTTCCATCGATATTTCAGACTAAAGGCTGTGTCATATTGGATGACTATTTCGAATAAATGTAGTTTATTGTATAGTTAGTGATTAGGTAGTTAGTTAATATGTAGTTAAAAGTATTGAGACAAATTTGTCCGTGTAGTAGAGTTCGTAAATATTTTTATTTTAATAGGATTAATAAACAATTTAAAAGCTTACAGTTTGAATTGCTTCAGTATTTTATTATTATTTTTAAAGATTCTACTGATTCTAGTAATTTAATTAATTAATTAATTAATTAAAAATTAAATAATTTATTTAATTTATTCTAACCTCGAGTATTAAGTCTTAGCTGGAAGTTTTGCTGAAGTGTTCTTCAACTGCTGATGCAAGAAGCAAGCTTGTTCGAGTCTATTGAGAAAAATTAGAATTCAGAAATTATAATTCCTAAACATAATTTTTGAAATCAGACTCAATGCTATTTAACACACAATTACTTGTTACTAAAGAGAGACCAAAAATAATTGATGATACATGCATAAAGGTACAATGACACATTATTTTATCTACCAGTTTACACAAATTTAAAACTGCAAATTTCTATATGTTCCGCAGTGCCCTAATGAAACTCTTTGTTAAAGAACAGTAAGTGCAATAACTGAAGTGACATGACAGGGTGCCCTAACGAAACAGTGCCCTAATGGGAGACAATCGACTGTAGGTAGTCCTTGTATTGTTGTGAGGTTGGAGTACTCCACTGGAAATCTACCAACTTGGTCAAATCTTCCAATTTGGAATTCAACATTAGTTGAGATGGATTTCGCGTCACACTATATACTGCTTTTCTCGTAAATGTTTTGTTTGTTCAAGAGAAGCTTCAATTATTTTAGGCGTGTAAAGTCTTGTATTAAAAGTAATAAGTTGCAAAAGATATACCAGTACTTTACATTTGCCGTTAGTTGCCTGCTGAAACCGTTTTAAATGTATAAACAAAACCACAAAATAGCTGTGAAGGACCATTTTGGGAAGTTTTCGAAAAGGTTTTATACACACACTCTGCTAACAATCACAACAATTGCCATAAATAATTATCTTTATATTACTGTGAAAGGTTGAAATCAGGATCTGAAATATGTGAAGAAAAGTGTCCTGGGCGGGGATCGAACCGCCGAGCTTGGTTTAAGAGTAGAACGCTCTACCACTAAGCCACATCACCGGCCGTTGAGAGTAGGTTATTACGCTGATTTCAACCTTTCTGGGTTGCTGATATTTAACATACTCCCCTTGCTGATTGAAATTCGCCTCGAATTTCCAGGAATTGCAGGTCGGTCCTCAAATCAAAGCACCAATGTGGTTTAAGGGCGGCTCCCCGGCTGCCTCCTAACCCGAGGCCATATTATACTTCTTTCTTCTTCAAAGCCGGGAGCCTTTTTATCAAATCACACAAGAACCAATAACCATCATATTAACCCTTAACACCACGAGGACCACCATATACTAAACCAATTATCTCAAGAACCTGCAATTTCACATTTCCCGGGCATCACAAACGACTTCATCTCCTCAGAGCGGTAAGGACACGGCACCGTCGCCAAATGTGAAAGGTTGAAATCCTGTCCTGAAAGAAAGTGTCCTGGGCGGGGATCGAACCGCCGAGCTTTCGTTTAAAAGTAGAACGCTCAACCACTAAGCCACATCCCCGGACGTTGAGAGTAGGTTATTGCGCTGATTTCAACCTTTCTGGGTTGCTGATATTTAACACATGCATTATTTATATTATTTATGTTTAAAAATTCATAAAAATAACCAAATAATGGCCACACAGTTTAAGAGAGAAAGTTGGTAGCTGCGTTTTGCAGCATCACTCTCATGGCCTCCCAACCAGCCACAATTCGTTTACCGGAATCGGAAAACGAGATTCCGTCATTGGCGAAAAAAAATTGAGTACAATGTTCCAACAATTGGTTACGAAATCGAACATACTCAGGGCAGAATAAGTCCTGCTCAAATTGTTGTTTCAGTATCAAATCTGAGAGGTAGACTTTGAAACTGCGAGTGTAACAGACATAAGCCAAGGTGAAGGGTATGTGTCTGTCCGTGTCCAGAACCGGAATTAGGAGTTTATCGCATTTCCTTTGTTCATCCTGCAAAGTGTCACTGTAATGCTTTTCTACAGTATCATTCCAGAAGCTTGGAGACACGAGACCCTCCAGAGAAACGAGGTCGCAGCCCATTCGGTAGCAAGCTCGATTTCCATAAAAGCATCGTGTCGTCGGATCAGTCGTGAGGTTTTGCAGGTTTGCATGCAGTACAGCTTTTTCCGGGCCACTTCTTGGAATTCGCTTTCTACGCGTACATGTAGCGGAAGAATTAGCACCAGTAAAATTCTAAGTACTAGCATGATTAGATGGCTCAATTTTTGTTGTATAGAGGTTACTGGATACAATCTCCAGTACTTATCCATTCGAAAACGAAACAGCATTTTGCGCATAGATCTTGATTTGTAGTCAAATCTCAGAAGTGCTAACCAACCACTACACCACCGATCCGTCAACTTATATTCCATATCAGGCTTATCCATTTTGCGTATGCCTGCTTCCCTTACACTTTTTGTAATAAATTCTTGCTTTTTATGTGTTAACTGTTAATTGTTAATGCTGTTAATCTTGTCCCAAAGTCAATGGGAGAAGTAAAAGCACAGAATCTAAAATGCAAAGGCCAAATCTGACTTTGAGATTTGTTTTTCTTGTCTCGATACGTAGATATTTAAAGTCGTAGTTACACACATTTCTTAGACTTCTGTGAAGCCCCCGCAAACGCTTAGGCAGTCAATTTCATTGGCAGAATTTTGACAGCAACTAGTTTTATCTGAATGTAAACGTGTCGAAACAAAGTAACGAATTTATGGAAGTCCAAGTATCCCATGATCGGACACAGTTTTGGATAATCTTATCTTATTGAATATATTTTATTTGATATTAAATAAATTCCTATGAATATATGTACCTACAGTTAGTCGATTAGCTTGTATGCATATTGCCATTAAAATCCAGCAATTGTGTGCTGTAATTCAGCCCAATACAATACATGGTTTTGGCACTTGGGTAATGAGTCATATAAATTAGCACAGATGCTTAGTTGTTTTGTTACATTGAGCTGGATAGTCGGATTGCAACCTTTCCTAGATTTTTAGTTAGTTAGTTAGTTAGTTAGTTAGTTACAATTAATGATCCCAATTGCCTTGTTTAAATTCTGTTAGATAATATGATCGCCTCTTGGCATGGATAACATCTAGCTAAGCTTAGGGTTGTATCCAAAGCAGAATAAATTGTATTCTGTTTGCTAAACTCCCGATTTAAATTCCCGAAACTGCACCTACTAGGTAGAAATTGGGGTATCGGTATTATCATAAATTTGTCTTTTATTAGGAGGTAATCTTATTTTCACCGTATTTCTACAAGTGTAGAAACCAAAAAATGTAATAATAAGAAACATGATAAAAATTTTTGCGTCTTCATAAAGTTGGTATAAGAGCCATTTTAATTACGATAACCGACGAAATTCCATCCAGTTGCATAGATTGCACAGAAGACGCAGGTAGAAAATTGGTTGTAGAGTTTTGCTGCATCATCTAGATAGGATTTGCATTTGGCTTCCCAAGCGTCCACAATTTTTCGTCCAGACTTTGAAAATAAAAGGCTCCTCATAAAATCTTTGTCACAATTATCATGGTAATTGTTGCGAAATTTGGAATATTGGGGACAGAATGTATTCGACTCAAACTGTTGTTTTTCTATCAGTTCAGACAAGACAACACTAAAACTGTAAGTGACACAGGGATAGGTATGAGTACCAACGTATTCGTCAGTGTTGAGAACGGGAATTTGAAGTGCATCACATTTATTCTTCTCAGCTAGCATGGTATCATTGAAGTAGCGAGAGTTAGCCGGTTTCGAGAAGTGGTTGCCGTATCGAGACTCCAACGAGTCAAGATGGCAGTTAAGCTTATAGCAGACTCTGTTACCAAAGAAGCACTTCATGACTGGGTTTGCTGCAGTGAGATTGACTATCGAATTGTAGGTCGTCATGCAGTCTTTCTTCGGGTCTCTGCTCGACTTGTTGCTTTTCATCGAACCTACGCTCGCAAGTACAACCAGTAACAGTCTTGCGGCAACCATGGCCATAAGATTGCTTCGTCGGCAGTATTGGATGCAAACCCACATAGTATTTCGGGAACAGATTATGGTCAAATGAACCTGTAAACCTCATACCTGCTGCGCAGATAACTATGGCCCTATTTATTTAAAGATTAAACGGATTAGATTAAAATTAATCCGCATTAAAGAAATAGCCCCTCGTATTAAACGAATTAAAATTTGATCCAGCGAGTTAAACGAGTTAAACGGATTAAATTTAATCCTATTTCTTTAATGCTGCTAGCATAGGTTAACGCGGGGGGGGGGTCTGGGGGGGTCCAAGCCCCCCCCCCCAACCCGGACAAGGTACAAGCCCTACTTCCGTCAGGGACAAGGGGTAACGAAAAATTGGCCAAGGGATAACCAAAAATAGCCAGAAAAAATTAGTTTTTACTGTAAAATTTCAAAAAATTTCCGGCTTCGAAGGAATTTTTAGCTCAAAAGTTTAATGTTTTGGGAAAATCGGGCAAAATTTTGAAATTTTTTGCAAATTTTGATGAAAAATTGCAAATTTTAATAAAATTAGCATTAATTTTTCGCAAAATTTTCCAAATATTTTCTTGAGGTACAAGCCCCCCTGAAAATTTTCGTTCAAGGTAGAAGCTCCCCCAAAAGTTTTTGGGGACAAGCCCCCCCAGGACCCAACCCTATGTTAATGTATGGCTGCTAGGATTAAAATTTTAATCTAATCCTGTTTCTTTATTCACACTTCGGATTAAAAACTCAACGAGTTAATTTTAATCCGACCTGCTTAATCGCTATTTCTTTAAAGATTAATTTTAATCCGTTTAATCCTCCGCCTGCATTTTCAACCAACTTTTAATCCTCGTGCAGCTACGCGGATTAAACGGATTAAAAGCTGGCGGATTAAAATTTTTAATCGCTGTTTCTTTAATGGTGGATTAAGTGGATTAAAATCAACTCGTTTAATCCGCGAATTCAAAATGGTCGGATTAAACGAGTTAATTTTAATCCTTTTAATGCGTTTAATCCTGCACTAAAGAAATAGAAATTAAAATTTTAATCCGGCTGATTTTTAATCCGTTTAATCCGACCATTTTAATCTTTAAGGAAATAGGCCCTATGTTGTATAGAAATTAATACTGGGTCACAAAAGTACGAGGCAGCACTTTGGCTATTTTTGGCACATATCCTTCCAATTTTCTTCTCAAACGTACACTAGGTACCAACAACGGGGGTCCGAGGTCCCCTCACCAATTTCGCCCCACACCGATCCTATTCAAACGCCCAATGAATTACAAGCCCAGGTAATCAGACCCTGCACTCAACTGTTTCAATGGTCCAGTTTCAGCCCAAAAATCTACGTTTTTGTTTCGGAGATTAACTATTAACGGAAATCTACAATGATGATGATGCAGAAATGTATTGTCATGGTGTCCGCGAATTGCATGGGAAGCAGCATCTACGATAGAACTACGAGAGATTGGAATATGAACTGCATGAAAATCTTCAATTTCATAACAAATCTGACAGGAAATCCTGTCAAACAATGGTTTTATGGCAACCGAGCGTGCTATAAATTCAGCTGTGATCTGGAGTTTTTGATTCGCGCTTACGTCAGGCAATTCTGGAATTCCACTTCGCTAAATCACCACGATGTGACTCTGAAAAGTGAGAAAGAAAAGAGAAACTCCAAATTCCCATTCTAGACACAGACTACTATTCCTACTTATTAATTAGTAACCGGTTAAATCTTGAATTCAATTAGTTTATATTTATATTTCCAGTCTCTCAAAATTACCCCATTCCCAGGGCTGTCAACTCTGGTTAACTGTGTAAATCGAATAATTGTTGTCAACTGTTATTCCTGCTGTTCAATTCCTGTAAATTTAACGTTTGCGAACTGTTCTCAGTATTTGCCGTGAATCATTTTATCAGTACAATTGTAACAATAAATTCTCCACTTTAATTAATTAATCTTGTTATTCATCGACTTTCGGACTTATATTTTAGCCAGCTGAAAAAGGGATTCAGGTGCGTTCTCCCACAGAAGCAAAGGTAAGACTCTCAGACCCAAGGTTAGGAGCGCAAGACTAACCGTTTAGTCTCAGTTTTGACCTGTTGCGTCAGGACAGATTTATTCATAATCCAGGTGCGATCGGATAGAATTTAGCCCATTTTACCTAAACGAACTCACAATAGTACCCGTAACAGGTTGGCTGTAGAGATCTCCGATTTTGACAAACTAATTTTCGCCAATCTGGTACCTAAGTATGTCTTTCCAGGCAAACGGCAGACATGCCTAATCGCAATTTCGTTAAACCTTAATTTTAATCCGCCTGCCGTACATTCAGCTGGATTTTAAACATCGTCCTGTTCCGGGGATTAGACGGATTAAAACTTTTAGTCGCCGTTTCTTTAGTGCCCGATAAAATAAGTTGGATGCGAAAAATTTAAATAGTTGGATTAAACCAGTAAGTTCTTCTTCTTCTTCCTACAACTTATTCTCTGATGCCAAACCAAGTAGCGTTAGTGTAGTTCGAGATTGTGACGAAAAGAAAATTTGCTCGTTCACACGACAGCTGTCTTTAGGACTAATATAATTACTTTAAGGAGATCTCGTAACTAAAATTTTTCACTCAACAAATCAGTTAAACTAAATCAATTAACTTATATATTAACCTATATACGTCAATGGCAACCGTATTAAACTCTTCTCAACAGGATGGGGAACGAAAACATCAAAACATTTGACAGCATCCTTAAGAGAAAAATCTAGCAAACATATCTCTAATCTACTGCGTTTCGTCGGTTCTACAAGATCCGCAAGCACCTCCACCTGGCGCATAACCGTCCTGCGAACAAGATGCGTTTTCCCGCTTTTCCAGCGTTCTCAGTTGTTTTCTTCCGCCCTTCTTAGCCGGCTTACGGTAAAATTAACAGCTGATAAAATGAGACATTCCGCATAGCTGCGGGCAATGCTGTTGAAAATCGGCCACTTCTGGGTTCTAAATCAAATGTACAAATGTAAATGCAACTGTTTTGCCATAGGTCTTCAGCTAAATCTCTAGCTTAAAGTAAGGAACTCCAGTTAATAGGCATTGACAAATTGTGCAATCAGATTGCATAAATTGAGTAGAAAGTAAACCGATAGCTATAAATCGATTGATTATAAATAAATGTAAATTCTTCTTAAGATTTTGCAGTAATTTTGAAAAAACTTACCTCCGTTCGTAAGTATGTCGGGATATCTTCCCGGAGGCACGGCGGCAGTTCACGCATCGTGTTCGCAGGACGGTTACATCATGTGCCAGGCGAAGGAGCCTGCGGATCTTGTAGAAACGACGAAACGCAGTATTCTGTCTGGCCGTGTACTCGCAACCTCCAAGTTATTGACAGGTAAGTTCATTGGCGAGCCTGTCGACATAAAGCGTGGTAACGATCTGGCTTTGGCCACTAAACAAAACAGACAATTTACCATTACATCTGAAGATTAATTGCTACGATAAATGAGAAAGAAGATGAATGAACAATGTATCCAATAATATTGGTTTACATATCACGTGATATGTCATTTTTTGCTCTTCATTTTGACATAAAACTTGTCAGAATGTGTGCCTGCTTTTAGGTTACCGCCTACAGTTTTATATTGGCACGTTGACTGAGTGACTTTTTCATGATGCTTTAGCTTTTTTAACAACTACATATTATCCTCTACTGAACTCAATATTGAACGGATTTCTATACTTTAAAATTTATTATCATCAGGTCAATTCATTCTTTCGCTGGACATAAAACTTTTTACAGTTTAACGAGTTTTCGAAATACTTTTATCGATAAATGGGAAAGTCGTAATATATCCTTATAAGGGCCTAGTAATGCCAAATTAGAGCCACACAACCGTAATAAGGGCCATGCAGATTTGAACTAAATAAGGGCCACTTTTTACCTGCAAAATTAAAATAGACTGCGGAAACAGGTGGATCTAGTCGCAGATTCTCTGGAAATTTGCCTGCCGGCATTTTGTGGAAAGGTCTGGAGGTCAGTTCCGCAAATCCCGCCCTAGCTTTCTGACTTGAGATATCTCGAAACGTGGAATAATGGAAAATGTTGTTTATTTTATCATTTTTTTCCGCAAAAACGGCTTGTTTTAAAGCGTTTTTAAGCGATTTTAAACCTATTTTTAACACAATTCCAGAATATGTTTAACGAGTTTTAACAGAATTAACCTAATTTGACCTGCTCGATCACCAAAAATTATGCCCTTCCCCCCGAGAAAACCTTGGATCCATGTAACTGTTACTTTAAAGTTACTAACTTTACTCTTATTGTTTCCGTGACCTTTATTTTTCTAACCCTTGAGTTCAACTTTTCGATCAGTTTGCCTTAATTCCTCAGGTTAGTTTATTTTCTAACATTTTACTGCAGGGATCCATCCATCCAACATCCAAAGATTAGTGAATTTGTGCACTTCATTACATTTTTGAAAATGCGAAAATGCAGTGTGACAATTTGGTTCACTGAATTGTTTAAATTTTCGACAAAAAACATTAACACTAAACATTAACACTAAAACATTAACATGAATTTTAAGTGAGATTATTTTCCCAGATGTCAACATTAAAAACGTACTTACTTTTGAGCAGCCATCCTGCTAAAATGAGTTAAAGATATTGACTACTAATGGGTCATCTGGCTAATTTAGTTTTGTTCTAAGGTAAGAAATTTACTTACTTCAAGCAAGAGTACATAATAACTAAGAGTGTGACAAGCGTCACGCTCTTAGTTATCAAGCGAAAAACATCATCTGCACAATAACGGCTGACCCCCCCACAACTGAGTATGTGCACTTCAAATATTGTTGCCCGCTATGCCTACGTTCTAGTTGTGGGTCGTAATTCAGCCCAGTACAGTCCAGGTGCTTGGTACAAAAGTAATGAGTCCTGTTAACGGGGTTACTAAACTTTTGTCCAAACTTCCTTGGAACGGCTTCATTTTTTGCATGAATATACATCATGTGCCTGGTCAAAAATACTTCATCCTTGGTTCTTAGTGCCTTTTCGCGAATGGGTAGAGTAGAGTAGAGTAGAGTAGAGTTAAAATGAACTCCTTTAATCCTTTTCATGAATGCACAGAGTTAAATTTAACTATGCCTGCTTTTAACTGTTTTAACTCTGCAGGGTTAAAAATCAAAGAGTTAAAAAAGTTAAAACTGGCAGAGTTAAAATTAACTCTCTGTATACGTGAAAAGAGTTAAAAGAGTTAAAACAGGGAGAGTTAAAATTAACTCTCTGCATACTTGAAAACAGTTAAAATAGTTAATTTTGCCTTACGTAATTTCCAACTTTTCACCATTTGAGAATTTCAGAAAAACTTCCCAACGTTTGGAAAATTTTAAATAAAATAAGACAGCAAAAGAAGATATTAACTCATAATTAATACACATTTATTACATCTTCGGATTAGCACGGATGCATTTCAACAAATAAATCTGCAGCAACGTTTTAAAGTTTAAGCTTTCAAGAGGTTAACAGCATTGGTAAAACTACAGTTCAAGAGGAACCAGCTAAAGATCGCTAAAAACAATCTGAAGACAGTATTTTGGTCCAGCTTTTTGTTGTTTCTATTGCCATCTTAACAACAACGTGCTAATGAATAGTTGAGCCGCTTTTGGTCAATTTCAACTAAACTTTAATACTAAAAAGACAGGCGCAGCAAAATTAAATAGAAAAATGTTTATTTATTAAAATTCAATAGCGATTTCAAATTTGAATTGAAATGTTTGCCGTTAAAATTACAGTTGGGATAACAATTGATCCTGTAATTCTGGAGCATCACCAGTTGCAGCTATGTTCGCATAACATTTAAATTGATGTCCTTTCAAAAGATCCTAAAGGTTCAAATTTTTGTTCTGCCTGGAGGCAGAACTATTTACGCGGAATATGGTAGGCATTGCACTGTGAACGGCTTCTCAATCCAAACGTTGCCTATCTTCACCACTGGTCTCGTATAGTGTTCAGCTCAATTTTTTAACCGAAGGAGGCATGCTGGTAATAGCTAATTTACAGTTTTTAATTTGAAAACTTTAATTTTTGTGCCAGTCAATGAGTACTAAGTATCTGTGGTATGTTATGTGCGCAGTAGGAATGTTTCAAGTTTCTTTATTTTTTCCCATCTTGTCCCATTAAACCAAACATTCTAAGAATTGATTTTCTGGTAGAATTTCGCTCATTTGCATATTGT
Source organism: Trissonchulus latispiculum (assembly GCA_030248195.1). Taxonomy (NCBI): domain Eukaryota; kingdom Metazoa; phylum Nematoda; class Enoplea; order Enoplida; family Ironidae; genus Trissonchulus; species Trissonchulus latispiculum. The sequence continues at coordinate 62,495 of JASAND010005887.1, read as the reverse complement.
CCTGATTTGCATATTTTCTTTCTCCTGCCAACAGTACTTTTGCTTACAATGCTATTTCCTTTTCCCATTGCTTTGGCATTCTGTCTACAAGTCTTTCCCTTCTAACTCACCTTTCGTTCCTGTTCATCGCCTGTATATTTCTTGCCTATGCCCAGTGACGACGAATCTGGTCATCAGCCGGCCTACTTCCTGGTCCCAGCGCAGGCCTCACGGTGGATGAAATTGTCCGGCTGGTCCAGTCAGTGAGTGCGAAACCTCGATCAAGCATCAAGCTGACACTCTCGTTCAAATTGACCACTGCTTTAGATACAATTCAGTCCGGTATTAATTCTGATTCAGGAACGATAGACGGGGATTTGATTTTGCAATCTGTCCGCACTGCGAAGAAACTCGTGGCCGATAGGATCAAATTCTTGAAAATCGCGGACCAGGGCGGCTGGGAGGCAGTCATATTCTAACAGGGCCTGCAGACATTGGCAGTGACGCCGCAGATAGTAGTATGCCTACTTTGTATTTATCAGCACTTTTCTTTCACTGTTTTTCTAGCCTTTTTTGATTGATTCACTTCTTTTATCATAACCGGCTGTATCCGGAGAGTTCCTGTTTCTTCTCTGTACTTTTTCTTTTGCAGAACGAATTCAGAAGGCAATTGATCAAGCCAAAGCCAAACGCAGCCGTCGACCGTCACAGAATGCCCGCTTCTCGCCAACTCACCCATGGACCATGCTCCCGTCCTACCGCCCGATGGCACCTCGCCCGCCCAATCAAGCGCCCATGCATCTTTTCCCCGGAATGTCCGCCCAGAAAATGGCGTCTTTTGGCCAATCCTACAACCCAAGGAGTCTCCATCCCTGTTTCAACTGTGGGTGTTTCGGGCACTGGGCCCAAGAATGCGGTTTCAGTGGTGCCTTCAGTGAGTCTACCCACCCTCAGCCAAAATGATGCTCTTACAGGTACAGCACTTCGCCGAATAAAAGGTAGCTTAAGAGCTCATTTAGACAACTGGAAGGATATTTGCACTAACAGTTTTGTAATTGACATGGTAAAGAATGGTCTGTACATACTTTTTTCTACTATGCCACCAGCCTCTCATTTCCCCAATAATAAATCTGCATATCAACATTTTCCTTTTGTAGCGGAAACTATTCAGTACTACATCCAACAAGGTTTTGTCAAGGAAGTTCCATTCGTCCCTCACATCGTCAGTCCCCTCTCTGTCCGTATTTTAGTAACAAACCCCGCTTTATTCTTGACTTAAGGTGGTGATTCCCTTTGGTCACATAAAGTCTGCACCATTATTACTTATTCATTACTCGGAGTTAGAAGTCATTTTTATATCAAAATATAGCTTGACAGCTTCTCTGTTTAATGCATGCCACGAAACTAATGTTGCTTTTCTAAAATATTTTTAACACATTTTAGAAGAAGTATAATTTTCCAGATTTTTTGCAGACTCAAGTAAATTTTTTCGCAAGACATCGGTTATATCATTCGATACCCCCCATCAAATAGCTGGGGACGATTTTTTATTTATTGTGAAATCACTCTTTGTTTTAGGGAAATAAGCTGAAATGTGTGCGTACCCTGTGTTTTGCCTTTTTCCAAATTTGTCAAACGATTACATTAGCTAGAAAGCAGCAATCGGAGCAACTAAAAATCGTCCCTGGGTATATTTGTGCAGAACACATTTGTTCAGTAGCAGCCCTCCTGTTTGCGTGGTGAATGCTCCACAATCGTTGGAAAAAAATGGTCGTGTTTTTGCAAAAACTACATTATTTGTGGTAGCGGCCTACGAGATAGCAGTTGGAAGACGATCATGCGTCGGATAATTTGTCCCTGCAAGACCTTCAGATCGACGCCCTTAGTTTGATTTTGCGGCTTGCGTAGTTCAAGAAATGTTGGATTATTTGATTTCTGCAAAAATGACAAGTTTTCGACGCCAAAACAAGAAAATCGGCTATATCTCACGGTAGAGAAAAGCTAGAAACTTTCTTTAAAAACCAAAAATGTGACGCTCAATGAGACCTTTCGAATGAATATAGTCATAGCTGTATAGCAGCTGCCAAACGTTCAGAAATTGGGAAAAACCACTCTGACCGGAAATCTCAAATTTTTGAATCGGGATTGCGCGGAGGGTTTTAGAACGCTAAAAGAATCTTAAAGTTTCATCAAATTTCATCTTGATTTACGCCGCCAAAAACAATATGTGCCCAAAAGGAATCACCACCTTAAGATACCTTAACTCTAATATTAAAAACCCTAAATTTCGGTTAGATGATTTAAAAACTGCTCTTTCACTCGTTAGCAAAAACGGATTTTTATGTGTTTTTGATATCAAATCTGGCTACTACCACCTTGACATCAGACCTGACCACCAAAAGTTTTTAGGTTTTTCGTGGTCTTTGGAGGATACTCTAAGTTTTTTTTGTGTTTACTGTACTCCCTTTTGGTTTGTGCCTTGGTCCTTTTTGGTTTACGAAACTTTTACGTCCCGTCATTACGTACTGGAGAAGTAAAGGCATAAACTGCATGATATATATTGATGATGGTTTCATTACAGCATCGGATTACCTTTCCACTAAACATGCTTCTTTCTTTTGTAGACGCACGCCAAATCTGGGCTTTCATGAGAAGGAGAAGTGCCACTGGGAACCGACTCAGGTTGCCAAATGTCTTGGTTTTGTGATAAATTTATTTGATTATTGTTTGACCGTTCCTGAAATAAAATTGAATAAATATCGTGAGAACGTCGTTTGTTTATCTCGACAGTCGTACTGTACCGCCCGACATTTCTCTCGTGTTGCCGGGCAAATGATATCTCTTTCACCAGTTGTTGGATCAGTTACCAGGCTTATGACCAGCTCAATCTACAAGGCCATCTCTGCCTCCCACATCTGGGATGCCAAACTCCTTACTCCTCCGTCTGTTTCATTGGAACTTCGATACTGGGAGCATGCTCTTTTAGCTCTGTCACCACGTCCTCTTTTAACTTACAGTCTTCCTGAAATTCTTGTTTGGACTGACGCCAGCGCTTCAGGCGCTGCTGCTGTCATGCTCCAAAACCGTCAAAATTCTGCTTGTATCTTAAACTGGAACCCGGCTGATGTTTTCTCTTCTTCCACTTACCGTGAGCTCAAAGCTATTGAATTCGGTCTTCAATGTTTTCAAGCATCCCTCACCGGTAAAATTGAAAGTTCAATTTTCTTGTACTTTTATTATCTCCACCGGTAGCAATAAACCGCATCTACAAGAACTTGCTCTTTGCATTCATAATTTCTGCACCAAACATACTATTAAACTCGAACTTGACTGGATCCCTAGATCTCGCAACGTACAAGCCGATTTTCTCAGTCGTTGCCACGATTGAGACGATTGGACAGTCTCTCCCTGGGTTTTTGCCGTTTCGAATAGCCGTCTTGGCCCCTATACTATAGACCGCTTTGCTGACAGTACAAATACCCACCTTCCCCGCTATAATTCACGTTTTTGGAAGACTGGATCTGAATCTGTCGACGCTTTCAGTGTTTCATGGTCGAATGAAAATAAATGGATCGTACCTCCTATCTCCCTTATTTCTAGGGATATATCTCACTTAGCACTCTCTAATGCCAAGGGCACCCTAACGGTACCTCGCTGGCCGTCCGCCCTCTATTGGCCTACTCTCATACGATTACGGGAGTCTTCAGCCTACAAAGGTGAATGCCTGTTTTCACCGTCCAACACCATAATGCTGCCAGGCCACCACAGCGGAAATGCTTTTAAACACTTCCGCTCACCGCTTCTAGCTATTTCTTTAGATGTCACTTGCTAGCGCTCTCTTTTGTCGCATATGGCCACATTGCTTTTCTTTTTGTTCGTTGTCTGTATTTCTAACAGAAAATAAAAGTTATTTTGCAATTCCATTGAAAAATAAATGACATTTTTTGGTAGAATTTCGCTCATTTGCATATTGTCCTGATTTGCATATTTTCTTTCTCTTGCCAACAGTACTTAAGCTTCCACTGCTTTTCCCCTTTTCGGATTGCTTTGGCATTCTGTCTACAAGTCTTTCCCTTCTAACTCACCTTTCGTTCCTGTTCATCGCCTGTATCCCCCACCTTCTCTTTCTCATATCGCCAACATAGAACCACCAATATTTTACTTTTCATTTTAGATATTCGAAATCGGATCGCCCAATCTCTGTCCGCTAATCCGGATGCTCTCGGTCACGATATCACTCCTATTGCAAGCGCTGTTCTGGTCTCTGTCTCACCGTCAACTCTTCACCGGTATCTCCAGAGTCTCAATTTATATCGGACTTGGTGTTTGTCACGCTCTTTGGTTTGGTTACCTTCATCCAAGATTACCACTATGCTTTACCTAACTCATCTCCCTGCTCTTCGCCGTTCTCGTACTACCCTTCTTTGCTTCTGGTCAGCCGTCGCATGGGTTTACGACGTTTCCGGTGAAGTTCCCCCACTCAGTCAGCTCTCTGCAGACGCCTCTTTCAGGCAACGCTTCGTCTCGCCTCGTCTTGCGCCTCCGTTACGCACCATACACCAGTGACGCCGAATCTCCTTACAGTTCTCCTTAACCATCTGCAACAGCAACATACCGACCATTCTTTACGTTTCAGTGCTCTGGTCTCTCTGCTGTTTCTGGGCTGTTTTAGATTCTCCGAAGCTCTTTCTCTCAGCATCTAGGACATCGCTCTTGCTTCTGAAAACCTCCGGATTCAGATCCGGAAGTCGAAAACGGACCAGTCTTCTCTTGGTACAGAAGTCCTCATCAAACTTACTGATTCTCCCATGTCTGATCATCGTGACAGGCTCGCCCTTTCGCGTGATACCACTGAGCCCTTATTTCCGGCTTCCACCTCGTGCTCCCACAAACCTGCCTCTTATGGTAGTATGCGTCGGTATCTCAACCGCTTACTTCACCCATCACTTTGCATTTTTTTCGCGGCGGCAGCGCGACATAGGCCATTCAAGTCGGAGTCCAGAGAGAGTGGTGATGAACCATAGTCGGTGGAAATCCGTGGAAACTTTTCGCAGCGCATACATTCATGCCGCCGCACAAGATAGCATCATGACCACAACAGCCATTCAGTAGACTTCTGCCACTGCACTTTCCATTTTCCATTTTCCATATGGCCTCATTGCTTTTCTTTTTGTTCGTTGTCTGTATTTCTAACAGAAAATAAAAGTTATTTTGCAATTCCATTGAAAAATAATTGATGCTTTCATTGCCCCCCCCCGAAAATTTCACAGATTAAAAATGTTCTAATGGATGCACTGTTTTATGCAAATGAGATCAGCTGATTTTGAGAGCAGTTGTCAAGTAGATGTCTAGCCGTCTGGATGCTTCATATTTGCTAAAGACTTGCGAAAAAAGGAAACGTGATAAAATAGACTTATTTTTACTTGTAGCCCCAAATTTTGGATCTAGAAAATCTGGAATTGGGTGTTTGATAACGACTTCTGTACTATTTTAGTTTACGGGTAGCAATGATTATCCTTTGCTACCTAGCTAGTTGACGAGGTCCGGTCCGGCGCCAAATGACCGGCGACAAAAACTAGGACGGCGACTAACACTGCCTACTACGCTCGTTGAAAGTACAGCGCACAGGCAACTGAAGCATATTTGATCTTGAAAGTTGATAACCTACTGATCGCAAAAGAATTTGTAAAATCCTAAGATCCAAAATAATTTTAGATCAAATGTGTACATGGGAGCACTTAAGGGGGGTCCACCATGAAAAATTTTATAGTCACGGATTTTGCTCATTTTCACACAAAATTTTGTCACATGTGTCCTGCATATCGAGTTTCAATTTCGAGTAGTTTCGTTCAGTACTTAACGAGTAACCGGCTATTAATTGCATGCAATTTGAAAACAAGTGAAAACGGCGGTGCCGCAGCAAATAAAGGCACTTTACACCTGAACTTCCTTGAGAATGGAGCTATATTCGATTGTATGTTTGATATCTGATGCAAACAAAGAACTTAGGGGGCTTTTAATGGGAAAACGTTTCTTTAACGGAAAACTTTCGCCTTGACCACGAAAATCATTTAACGGCCGATAACTTGAATTTGGTGCATTTGCGGGCAATGGTCCAAGAAGAAAACATGTTCCCGACAATGAGAGCTTTCGATTGATATAAAATTTAACGTATTTCAAAAAATTTGAAAAATCGCTATTTTTGAGATTATGGTTGTCAGACCCTCACATTTGACCCCAGCGATCAACTGGGTGCACTAACCTGCGCCATTTGTGCCCAAACTTGTGCATTGAAAAGTTGTACACTTTGGGTTCGTATTCGGTCTTCCGCTCTTTCTAAGCAGAAGACGCGGGTTCGATCCCCGCCAGGTGCCCGATTTTTTCGGGAGCCTGACGGTGTACAACTTTCATTTCTTTAACTTGGTTCCTGTATATTGCAGTGGGCGGCTTGAGAGTCATGTCGCTCCACTTGCGATGTACAAAGCACCTGTGGCTCAGTTGGTTAGAGCGTCTGCGCGTTAAGCAGAAGACGCGGGTTCGATCCCCGCCAGGTGCCCGATTTTTTCGGGTGCCTGGTGGTGTACAACTTTCATTTCTTTAACTTGGTTCCTGTATATTGCAGTGGGAGGCTTGAGAGTCATCTCGCTCCACTTGCGATGTACAATGCACTTGTGCATTGAAAAGTTGTACACTTTGGGTTCGTATTCGGTCTTCCGCTCTTTCTACTGAAGCACCTGTGGCTCAGTTGGTTAGAGCGTCTGCGCGTTAAGCAGAAGACGCGGGTTCGATCCCCGCCAGGTGCCCGATTTTTTCGGGTGCCTGGTGGTGTACAACTTTCATTTCTTTAACTTGGTTCCTGTATATTGCAGTGAGAGGCTTGAGAGTCATGTCGCTCCACTTGCGATGTATAAAGCACCTGTGGCTCAGTTGGTTAGAGCGTCTGCGCGTTAAGCAGAAGACTCGGGTTCGATCCCCGCCAGGTGCCCGATTTTTTCGGGTGCCTGGTGGTGTACAACTTTCATTTCTTTAACTTGGTTCCTGTATATTGCAGTGGGAGGCTTGAGAGTCAAGTCGCTCCACTTGCGATGTACAATGCACTTGTGCGTTGAAAAGTTGTACACTTTGGGTTCGTATTCGGTCTTCCGCTCTTTCTACTGAAGCACCTGTGGCTCAGTTGGTTAGAGCGGCTGCGCGTTAAGCAGAAGACGCGGGTTCGATCCCCGCCAGGTGCCCGATTTTTTCGGGTGCCTGGTGGTGTACAACTTTCATTTCTTTAACTTGGTTCCTGTATATTGCAGTGGGAGGCTTGAGAGTCAAGTCGCTCCACTTGCGATGTACAATGCACTTGTGCGTTGAAAAGTTGTACACTTTGGGTTCGTATTCGGTCTTCCGCTCTTTCTACTGAAGCACCTGTGGCTCAGTTGGTTAGAGCGTCTGCGCGTTAAGCAGAAGACGCGGCTTCGATCCCCGGCAGGTGCCCGATTTTTTCGGGTGCCTGGTGGTGTACAACTTTCATTTCTTTAACCTGGTTTCAAGAAGCTGTGTCAGTCATAAGCTTTTATTTCATTTAATATATTGTTTCCCAAAGCTCAGATGCAGAATCATACCCCTTTTAGGGGTCTTCTTGTTAAAGTTTACAGTAACTTTTAAGGCAAAATTCGATCTTTAATTTGTCCAATTTTTGAGAAAAAAGCTGCATGCTGCAGTGTTCCGCTGATTCGGTTTTTCATGTGGCCAGCAGCTCTCATACATACTTCAAATTGGCATTCATGAAGTGCTGTCAAATAACTGTGAAAAAATAATTTAGAGTTTATTACTTATTTATAATTATAATAATTTTAATTTAATTAACTTAATTTAATCATTATTTCTAATAATGCAGCATGTTTAAAACAGTAGTTGTTCCCTCTATTTTTATTTTAAGTAGCCAGCTCCGTAGAACTGGACTATGTTTTTCAAAAGTCATCTGTTCCTGTAAGCAAGCGCAACCCTTGCAAAATTAAGCTAAATCTCTAAATGCAACCCACACCGCACCCGTACACATTAATGATGGGGTGTGCTAACCACACAATAACCGATTATGATTTTGCAGTTGGTTGAGTTACAATCAAAGTAATCGCAACAGAAAGACATCTGCTATACGTTTTCTCTTTCGTTCAAGTAGGTGGAAGTGGGTTGAAAAGTGCAAGTGTGTGAAAAAGTCCATTAAAAATCATGAAAATTTTTCGGGTCACAGCGGTGCCGTAGATGCAATATATATTTTCCTTCAATTTTATCTTAATAGCTGTGTTTCAGTGTGGTATATACTTGTTGTAGTTATTACTCTCGTTCTCGTTATTCTTGCTTGCACCTTGCAGTTCTGAAAACGTCAATGCAGTTTGAGTTTGAATTCAAACTTCATGCTTCAAGTAGCAGAGCGTCGGTGATCTAATCTGAAGGTAGTGGTTTCGGTCCCCACCGGAGGCCAGAATTTTTCGGGTCACAGGTGCTGCAGTGACAATTCTTTCGTTCAATTCTATTACTATTTATTACTATTCTACTATTCTACTGATCCAAAGTTATAGGAAAACTTGTATTCAAACGGTTCTCTGCAGAGAAATCTTGCCCTTTTTCTCATCTCTTTATGGCTCTCACTCGGGATCGGTCAGTCAGATGTGCAAATGCGATAGACAATTAATTAGTTACAAACAGTAGTAAGGCTGTAAAAGCTGTCTATTTTAATGAATTCAGAACAAAGCCAGCTTCAATCAAAAAATTAAATCAATGTCTCCCTCCATGATAAGACATAAGAAAAAACGTGAAGGCACGACCAAATATTAGAAAAGTTGGAAATTCAATTCTTCATGTTCTTTAATATTCGGAGAATCTGTGGCTACGAAAGGCCAATAGGTTCCGATAGGCTAAAACAAAGAATTCTTTAATCAGGCATTATCATAAATCATAAGATCAGGTATGTGGGAGTTACGTACGAATGAATTTCGATGCTAGCCTTTGACTTGAACGGATATCTACAGAGAGCACCAATGCTATAGAAGTTATGTGCCCTTCTTTTCTGGCTCCGTGGTGTAGTGGTTGCACGCCTGACGGCAGTCAGGGAGGCCCGTGGTTCGATTCCCGCCGGCGAAGCCAAATCTTTACAGCTGCAGATAGTTTCGAGTGAGCTTGTGTATTATAAACATAAAAAGTCGGTCAACTGCAGTTCTACAGGTTTTCGAATGTTTACAAAATTACATATAAGCATCGTTTTTAGGACTTATTCCTTTTACGCTGTCCTTACGTGGGAAGGAGGATTTGACCGCTCCAATACCCCTATGTTAACATTTCTGTTTGAGTAGCAATAAAGTATGCCAATAAAAAATTTGAGAAGTTCTAACTTTCAAAAACTTCAGAAAAATGCCAGCAATAATGGTCGATGCTAAATTATAGGTTCAAAAGGCTTCGATCCACCAAATAGAGTTGTCCTCGGCTTAAACGCTTACTAATGCTAGAAAATTGAAAACTCAAATCCATAACTAAAGAGATTCAGCTGCATAACACAGAAATCGTGCCGGAGGGCAACATGGCAAATAAAACGAAAACCGATGGGGATCTGACCTCCGAATTTTTCCGCGTCTGTCAGTTCTCCTGAATCTCTTGGTTGTTAGAATGTGTAATTTGACAGTTTCAAAAAACAAAAATCATCTTTCATTCAGTTTGTTGGAGTTATAATTACATTCTAGCTCCAATGTCAAGGGTTTGTTGTCAAGGGTGTCGGGAATTTTACACCACTGAAACATGACCGACCTAGAAGACAGAAGGAGAAGAAGAAGACAGAAGAAAGACGGTAGGTTCAGCTTTTCACTTAGGGTTGAAATTAAACAGTTGGCCTGGCTGGGCCTCGTACCACGGCCCTTCTGATTGCAAGGTAGACGTGCTAACGACTGCACCACCGCCATCAGGTTTACTTTCATGCCAGGCTTATCACTTTCAGGCAATTTTAACGACTGTTTTCCTTACATGCAGAGGTCGTTTCAGGGCACACTATTAAAAAACTACCGTGACATTTTCTGATTTGTGTCAGCTTTCCTGGGCAGGAAATAATACCACGGAATACCCTTCTGTAGATTCGAAATCGATGTCGAATTTGACGACCATAACGACAGTTTGTCCAGGGAGACCACAGCGACATCGCACAAGCTAGAAACATTTTAAAATGAAGGAACAGTAAAAATAGATATTCAATTAAAGCGTGGTCCTGTAAAAGTATGTGTTAGGTGAGGTACATCAACTCGTAATAAAGATTGAGCAAAGCTGAACTGACGTTACAACAGATGTAACTGAGTTGTTGTTGTGGTACAATACATCATATGATTACTAAAGAATCACCACACGAGCACAACAAAAGGAGAGCAACAATACTCACCACAGACAGATAGTCATCAATTGAATTAGCGTTTGGGGGTTTCGGTTTCTATATCGTAATTCCACCCCCCCCGCGCCGCCCACCCCCCCCCAAAACACCACACAAGAAAAAGTAAAGGACAGATTAGAAGAGACTAAGAACAAAAAAAAAAAAAATTAATAAAAAATTTTGGAATACCGAAGATTTTTATTAAGAATTATTATTTTCGCCGCAAAGAATTAAATTTTCCACCACCACTCACCCCACACAATTTTAAATAAAAATTTTTTGTAAAAAAAAAACGCGAAAAAAAATTTTTTTTCTTTTACGCCGTTTTCAACAGAGAGCATGTTGACAGATGTAACAACAGCCAGAATTATTTATCTACATTTTGAAATTAGCAGTGAAGTATCTTCAGTCCATCCAGCAAAGGTAAGAAGCCGTCAGGTTTGGGTAAGGTAGGAATTTGTGCTAACCATTCATTGCAAAAATCGGCAAATTTAGTAATAACAATGGACTGGTTTGAGTTGCATCGGCACATCATATTTTGATCCCCAAGTCAACTAGAAATACGGGGGAAAGTTAGATTAATACTAACAATTCCAAGGAATGCTTTCACATGTCTGCAATTTGGTTCAGAAAATTTCTGTTAATTGTTAATTCCGGAAGCCTTCAAAAAACCTAGAAGTTGGAATCTAAGCTCAAAGAACAAAACTCCCCCCCTTTTTATATTTATTATTTATAATATATTATTCCTCCCCAAATCCCAACAAATTATATAAAAATTACCTAACCCACCAAATCTCCACATACAAAATCCCCCACTACCCCAATTTAGAAAGCCCTACACAGCCCCAGCCCCAAGCCCACCTCCTTCGCCCCTTCCCCCAGTAGGTAGAAAAAACCGTTCCCACAGCGCCCATTCTATATACTCCCCCCCAAGGAGCCCCGCAGGGATAGGAAGTAGGATAGGAAGTAGGGATAAAGGAATAGGAAGTAGGAATAGGAAGTAGGGATAAAGGGATGGGACAAAGGGATAGGAAGTAGGGATAAAGAAACAGGAAGTAGGGATACAGGGATAGGAAGTAGGGACAAAGTGATAGAAAGTAGGAATATAGTTCTAGATTGTAGGATAGGTAGTAGGGATTAAGACTAAGCATCAGGATTATCATAGCCGCCCTCTGCATTTTATCATTAGCTTCGCTAATGAAAGGCCTTGGGAACCTTTTTATCGACTGATAAGGTGCATTACGGCTTTGTTTTTTATATCTCAAGTTTTTTTGAGATTTTGGTGCCATTTGTTTTCTACACACAACATACATTACCCAACAACTCAAACAATTTAATGTACAATATGTACGGTAATAAACAAAGTTATTTACATTTGTACTATATTACAATGACCATAGGCTAAACTACTACAACCATCACTTAGCAAATAACGTTTATCATCAAATGCACTCAGGCTAGTCTTGTTTTGTGTGATACTGTAAATTTCACCACCGTCACTCCTGATAAATTTCATCAAATGCTTATGCTGCTCCTGACCAAACAATGTATTTTTATATAATTGGTGTCTAATTTCTCTGGCAACGACGTTCTTCTTCACTCCCTTTGCTCGTTTCTTCTCGCTGTTGTCAGAATCCAGAATGCTATACATCTTTGATCTTAACCCAACAAATTCTGCAATTACTCTTCCAGCCATTTCGTCCTTCATCTTTCCCATAATCTTCTTGTTCGTTGGATTATAGCATTTATGCTCTTTTGGATAATCGCTGGCATCAAATAAGCGGGAGTCCGTTTTCATATCATCATAAATGTCGTCAGTTGTAATATGATATATAAGACTATCAGTGTCAGTCATTAGCAGGATCGCTTTCTCTCCATACTTGGACTTGGTATAATTATAATGAAAGTCATACATCAACCATTTCGACAAATCCAAAACCGTGAAGCCCACATAGATGGGCTTGCATAATTGAATAGAAGGTCGCTTCATCTTCACCGCCCACAAATCCTTTCCGACAACTTTAAAACCGTCGAACTCGTTTTTCTTAGTAAGTTTAATCAGTTTCTTTTCACTGCTGACCAGCTTAATGTCTATATAGTTTCTCACGTTTTCCATGGTTTTACCGAAAACACTATTATTGAACAGCTTGAACAAGTCCTTTTCAAAACTGTCTTTCGCTTGTTTCCGTTTCTCAGTGTTGAACAATATGTATGGAGCCATCCACGGAGTTTGAGTAAATGATAGTATGCGATGAATTTTTGTGAGCTTAAGTCCTAATTCTAAGTACAGCTTCAGATTTCTGTAGTGAACAATATAGTTCTGCTTTGCTCTTAGGTTCGGCACTAGCTTTTCTGTGCTTCCTGAGCTAATCCGCAAGTTCTCTTTACATTTTATGGCGTATTGTGATAGCATGTCATCCTTAATTTGTAATCTCTCCACGGCAAGAGGGTAGTCATTGTGCAAGGAATGAAGGACTTCCGGATATTCTAAATCTACTTCCAGAATGTAGCCTGTTTCGTTTTCATTTGGTATTTGTTCAATATTGATTGCTTCATCTGTCCAGCGAAAATCCCGTTGTGGGAGATACTCAGCCATTGTCCATCCGTACAGGTTATTGGCATCCAGATATATTATGTAAGAATTTGGAGTCATTGCATCATAGTCCTGCAGCATTGGATTGTTGGCTCTTGAGTACCGATGACTGATCATCGATACACCTCCACGAATTCCCTTTTCGAGGAATGTGTACATATCAGCGTCCTCTAATAGTTCAAGTTCCACCTGTGTCATTTTGAGGCAGGCATCCCACGAAAAAGAGGGCGACGTAAAGTAGTGGGAAGGGTCTAAGGTATAGTTGTAAAGACAAAATTTTCTAAAGTTCTCAAATACGTCTGCTAACAACAAAACGTCAGTTTTGAGATATAAATCATGATAGTCTCCCATATTGGTCATTCCAAATACCTGCCAAACTGATTTAGCATGCTCATAGTCACTGTCTGAAATTTGCTCGCCAGTAAGGGTACTCGTGAAGGCGTCTTGCGGCGGTAGCTGAGTTTCGGAGAACCGATTCCAGTCATCCATGTAGTCATACGGGTACACACCTTTTCTCAGCAAATAAGAAAATTTATCCCGTGGAAAATAAGCTTTTGTTAAGCTGAACTTCTCATCTCCCTTATCCTTCAAATTCTGAACTAGTTGGAATAAAGATGCTGACATGAATTGGAAGCTGTCAACAAACTTTATACGCCAACGAAGATTGTTATGTTTCAAATCGAGTGAAAATGTTAAATAATCATCAAATCCTTTAGGTATAACAAAAATATTGCTGTTTGGAATGTTTTTCATCGTTTCGCCTAAATGCTGAAGCAGTAGGTGACCATCATATCTCCGTAAATTGTGGAATATTACTACAACGTCTCTGGATAATCGGAATTTCATATTACATTCATTGTGAGCTGCCCCTCTGTAGCTTCCACAAAAATGGCAGTGATCGAGTACTCGCTCCCCTCCTAAGGCACCCCTGCAAATATTGCACACCTCGGTACCCCAATAATGCCACCAGTCCTGGTCAGCCATAATCGGGGGCTGTGGACAATCATATCGCTGCTGATACTCTCTTCCCCAAAGAATTAGTTTTTCCAGAAATTTGTCAACTGTCTGTTCACCACGATAAAGGTCAACTCGGCCAAGCTGCTGTTTATCAAAACAACAGCCAAAAACTTCTGCTAATGCGTAACCGCATGGTGTGTGGTGCTGATACTTGCTTGTATGCGAGGAAGAAGGATCAGGTGCACACGTGGAAATCTTCTCTAATAAGCACTCGAAATCCGCATAGATGATGTAGGGCTGCCGTTGCATTTTGTGGTAATTTTTGAACTTTAGCCATTTCTCTTCTGGCATTTCAATTGTCTCCATGTTAGGGTTCTCACAACGGTCCATATGTTTTTCACATTTTGCTTTCGAATTGAACGTGCAGAGGCAATAATGACATTGGTACCTTCGATGTTCATGCATTGTTTCAGTATGGAAAAATCGTTCAGGGTCTTTTAGCCAGCAGTAGTGTTGATTGTTTAACAAAATAAGGCTAACCTTCCTATCAGCTTTCGTTTTAGATATGTGGAGAATAGATAGCCCTTCTTCGTATCCGTATACGTTAATGGATATGTTATTTTGCTCCTCGAATCGTGGCACGTCTTCCACCTTAACAGGAAAATCGATATCTTCAAAGCTTAACTCACTAGAGAACCTTCGGTAGTGGCAGACTCTCTGTGGGTTGCTCTCAACAGGATGTAGGGCAGCCAGCACACTCCACATGAAACATTTGTCATCCCGATTTTTAACGTTGATTATGGACTTTTTGTTCTGTAGCTTAGCTGGTAGTGGCAGGTACGAACAGCCTTGAACGGGTTCATATTTCGTTACGTGCAGATCCAAACTGTCGATTGATTGAATGATCCAGCCGCTTCCTCTTTCGATAAAATTCTCCACCTTTTTGTCCATAAATTTGAACGCATTCAGTATGCTGGAGTTAAAATCTCGCCGATTAACTATCCTCATAACGCCGCTGTGGAAATAGCAAGAAATAGTTTCCGCAGGATCGGTGGCCTTCTCAAATGTAATGAATAAAATAAGATCAAATTTGAAACACCCAATGTCGGTAACCAATTGTCCGAACACTGTTTTCATTGGCCGTTTCACTTGCTTATACATTTGCCACAGATCCATCCACAATTCATCAGACTTTAGCGCAAAAGTCCGCACATTATGATAGCGATTGTTGTCCGTTGGCTCAAATATAGCACCATCATAGGTGTTACTGGTCACAGGATCACAAGGTGGGTCCACATGTCTTCTAACACAGGTGTGAGTGAGTTCATGCTCCCGCAAGTTACATCTTCTAGCAAACGACTTACCGCAACTTTCACAGGAATGGAAATTTCTTCTTTCGTGGACTTCCTTTACATGACGGGTCAAATTTCTCTTGGCAGAAAAAGACTTGGCACAAATATCACAAGTAAAAACCGACATAGTTGCTGCAGATAAACTGATGAAATGAGCAAAAGTTTCGCCCTTTTATATGTTTTCGGTGAGTCACGCTTAGTCATTAGCTGTCTCATTTTGTTAGACATTTTGTATGATTCAGTACAATAATTGACTGTCACTGTTGCTCTAAAAACCAGCTGAGTAACCAGCACTAAATGATATTTTCGGCAGTTGACTTACACCTGGCCCAGTCATACAGTTAGTCACCTCAGCACTATATAAACAGGCAGAGAAGTTGCAATTTATTCGTTGGTTTACCTCTATGCTGGCCGATATTTATTCCATCTCATGCTTCTGCTATTTATGGGCTGTCATTATGCCAAATGATTTCTTCAATTCTGGTAAGTAGTTTATTTCTTAGCTAAATTAAGGTTATATTAATGCAGCCTGATTCAGGCTTAATCATAAGCAGTCCTAGACTTGTTTAGGCTGACGTTTTGCTGCAGGAAGCCTGCTAGCGTGCGTGTGCGTATATAAGAAGTATATAGCTAGGCGTGGTGCTGCTTGCTGCTTGCTTACATATTTATACCTTACTGCGAGAAGTTACAGGCCGGCTAGCTTAACTGGGAAGGCGCATAGCTTTTAACCGTCAGGTAGGTGGTTCGAAGTTTGGTTGAAGAAATTTAATTTTTTTAAATTATCCATATAAACGATGAGCTCCCTTAGGTTTTATCAATTATGGAGTGTGTTATGGAAGAATCTCGCCAGACTAAGCTAAAAAGCAAGTGCTCTGTAGCACTTTATATATAGCACTTTATATAATTATTTCTATAATTGCTATAGCTAGTGTTACCACGCTGTTAATTTTATTATTCCAAAAACCTATTTTGCTTTCCCATACTGAAGCAGCTGCATTCTCCCCTATTACAGTTGAGCTTTTACCCAATGGGTTCATTGGAATAAGGCAAAATGCTGTACGTCGTGAGTATCCACTAAAACAGTTTCATAAAGTTCAAAACTTTTTGGGAAATTGTTTTCAAGGAAATAAGCTGTGTCCAATTGTAGAAACAGATAGTTTATTGTGTCCGCTTGTTGCTGAGTGTTTTGACATGCAGTTGTGTATGGTTAGTGAAAAACAAATAATGTTTGCTCGTATAGGTGTAATGCATTTAACGAGGGAAGATTTACTTAAAATTTATGAAGTATGATAAAACCAAGGCTACTCCTGTGTAGATACTCCGGCTTAGTTATTAGCACGTGATCAGTGACTCATAGGATGACTCATACATACCCTATATAAAGGCAAATCAAGAGGTAGAATTCATTTGTCGTTGTTTTGCTAACGAATCTGTTGCATAATGCCGCTGAAGTGTACCCATTGCAATGAGTCTTTTTCCGATCGATCTGAGCGTCGTAGACACATTAGAACCGTACATGCAAACAGAGATGCCAGAACATGCTGTGGTCAAACCTTTAAGACACTGAGATCCCTGAAGAAACATGCGAGTGATGTGCATCCCAACTCGGAACAAGCCAGTGATGTGCATCCAAACTCGGAACAAGCCTGCCAAATTAGTGTGAATGCCAAGGATCCAGGACAGATGCCGAATCATTCTATTCAGACTAAAACTCTTGATGGCAAATTTGTGACTATTTTCTATTCTGGATGGCATCCATTTAGTACATTTTATCGAGCCCCAGTCATCATCGAAGGAATAGTTTACAGAACTGCGGAACAATACTACCAAGCGGAGAAGGCTAGGGAGTTCATGGACTGGAATTCGTATTGGAAAATTATGCGTACGTGGTCCCCATCGGTAGCAAAGGAATATGGAAAACAGATTATTGGATCGTAGAAGACCGCTGGATTAAACACGGTGAAAATGTGATGGAGTATGTCGTTAGGGAAAAGATAAGACAACATCCTCATATTGAAAAATTGCTGCTGGAAACTGGACAAGACACAATCGCAGAATCCTCAAAATTTGACTTATATTGGGCAAATGGCATGGACATTAGCGAACCTACGATAAATGATTCATCGAAGTGGACCGGAAAAAATATACTGGGACACATACTAATGAAAATTAGAGATGAGATTAAAGCAGAACACTAGAATATAGCCTGTATTATACTTGTTTATTAATAAAAGTAATACGCTTTTCGTATATATAGTTTAATACTAGATTGTAAGGTAATATGGCACACAAAGTGCTGACTACTCCGTTTTTAAAGTTTCAGCATCCGTTTACGTGCATGGTTGCTGCCCCAACTAAGGCAGGCAAAACTACTTTTGTTGCACGCATGATAGAATTTTCTGATGAAATGATTAGTCCGCCTCCTGATCGTATTGTATGGTGTTATACTGAATGGCAGTCTGCTTATGATCGTATGCCGAATGTAGAATTTCACGCAGGTCTTCCTAACCTAGATGTCCTCAAATCAGGGGTACCTACGCTTGTTGTGCTCGATGACTTAATGTCAGAAGTTCAAAAAAGTTCGCAACTAGTTGAGCTGTTTACGCGGGGATGTCACCATTGGTCATGCAGCGTGATTCATATCACTCAGGACATTTTTTTCGACAAACGCAGAACTAGTAGAATAAACTCGCAATATATTGTCTTGATGAAAAATCCAGCGGATAAGCTAACACCATTCAACCTTGCTAAGCAAATGTTTCCAGGACAGGTTGATGGATTTATGCAATAAATGCCACAGAAAATCCTCACGGATACTTGCTAATCGATTTGGATCAAGGTTGTCACGAAAGATGGAAAAGATTTGGCTTACCCCATATTGGCTGACGGAACTACTGACAAAAGCAATGTTGTAGTTGCTCCAATCAACTTACCCGGGTCTACATTATTTGAGCGGGTTATTGTTAAACTCAGTGATAAAGAAATTGAAAATAGCGGTCAACTGTATGCTTATAAAGCTTATTTGGAAGTCTTGCTTAGCTATGGATGGGATGCAAAGACTAATCACAAACAGCTTGCAATGTTTTATAAGGACACGGTTGGAAATTTTAATGATATTACAAGTGGTGCAATGAAATGGCGAGGGAAGCCATTTATGACAAACAAAGGTGTTGAATTGTTGCTCCATTACACTGTGATCTTTTTAAGCAAGACAGATACATGTTAAGTGATACGGAATTAACGATTGAGTTACATAGAAACTCCGACAAGTTTCTACTAATGAGTGATGGTACAGAATATAAGCTAAAAGTAGAGGATATTAAATGGTACGTGTGGAAGGTAAAGCCGCAGGAGTCCCTAAGTTTAGCTATCGAAAACGTATTAAGCAGCTACAATACCGCTAAATATCCAATTCGACGTATCAAAATGGTGACTCGACATATTGCACCAAAGTCCCAAACAATTGTAGAGAATTCCATATTCTCTGGACAGCTTCCTAGAAGAGTAGTTATGGTAATGGTTGATTCCGAAGCATTCAATGGGTCATTTACGAAGAATCCACTGCAATTTGAAAATTGCAATGTTAGTGAAATATCTCTGAAGTGTGGGGATGAATATATTCCTAAACATCCTATGAAAATGAACTGGAACAAGTTTCAATACACGATTCCCTACATGTATCTGTTTGAAGGGATCAACGCAGCCAACAGCGATAAGGGAATTGATATATCTTATGAGGACTACAAAAAAGGCTATACAATTTTTGTATTTGACTTAACTGCGGATAATGTCGACGGCAATGCGATGGAGCTGATACGGGAAGGTGACCTATCATTGCACGTACAGCTAAAGGAACATCTGACTTCCTTTCCTCAAGGAGTTGAAATTATTACATATGGTGAATTTGATAACCTGATTTCTGTTGACCGCAACAGGACGCCATTTTTTGATTATTCAACATAATTAATATAAAGGTCAGGAGGTTTGACTATTAAAAACGCATATCTGAAAATGATCGCAGTATTGTTTTGCATGGTAATACCACTGGTCTCGACTGATCGTTTCTATTATACGCAAGATAACTTAACAGTTACTGTACACGCTGAAGATAATAATCTGCCAACATTAATGCTTCAGTTAGGAGACATTAATAGTTCGGTACTGAATGCTAAATATCTTTATAGCAGAATAGCACAATGCAATTTACATCTTTGTACGTTGGGGATACAGCAAGCAATTAGACCAGGGTGCACCTATACAGAATGGGACCATTGTTGGGAATACTGTTATGATGATAGCAGAATGCTGGTGTACGCACACGATATGTTGAGTGATTTAAAACTCAATAAAAGCGAGCACCTTAATTTAATTAAACTGGCATTGGAAGGCTACTATGAATAGCCTGGAGATTCTGGAGACAGTCAAAAAGGATCCATGCACTGATAAAATGTTTTTAGGGGTGTTTGCTAGCGATCCGCTTCCACGAATAGAGTCAAAACCAGCTTGTTTTATTTTGAATACTGATCCGTCTTCAAAACCTGGGCAACACTGGATAGCTATGTACTTTAATCAGTATGTAGAATACTTTGACAGTTATGGTATAGAACCTATACCGGAATGCCTGCACTATGGACCAGAAAAGGTTAATATGTATTGCTTACAGGATCTTGATACAAACGTGTGTGGTGAATTTTGTATATACTTTTTACATAAAAGGAACCGAGGTTTCAGCTTCGAGGCTATTATAAAACACCTTAGAGCGCGAGGAGACAGAAACGATTCAATTGTGAAACATTTCGTCGATTTAATGAGAGTTACGCGGCCGTCTTCGCAGTATCAGTGTTGTACTTGTCGATATGAAAATGGTTAACGTAGTTCAGAAAGGAAAGTTGACGGAAGTTTTGGATTTAACAACTATTCCAGGAGCTACCTACACTCCCGAACGTTTCAGTGGAGCTGTATTAGTAATACCACCATGGACATTCTTACTATTTTCGTCTGGCAGTTTCATGTGCTTGGGCGCCAAATGTGAGGCCGAGGCAATAGCATGTGGAAAGAAGTTAGCCAAGCGTTTACAATTAGCAGTAGCTTATCAAACAACTTGCAATGTAGTAATTTCACATAATCTTAGTTATTGTATTGACTTGCAAACACTGTATCATGCTGTGAAGGGTATGTATGGGAGTGCTTGTTTGGAATATGAAATTTACAGTGGGATTGTTTGGAAAATGAATGGTGGAACCGTTAGACTATTTCATAATGGAAAGTTCTTTGTTACTGGACTAAAGACTGAATCTGATGCATATAATGTTGCTAGTTCTGTATGTATGCTTTGCAGTGGCTACAAAAAGTAAAATAATAAAGAGAAAAAATAACAAAAAAAGCCGTAATGCACCTTATCAATCGATAAGAAGGTTCCCAAGGCCTTTCATTAGCTAAGCTAATGATAAAATGCAGAGGGCGGCTATGATAATCCTGATGCTTAGTCTTAATCCCTACTACCTATCCTACAATCTAGAACTATATTCCTACTTTCTATCACTTTGTCCCTACTTCCTATCCCTGTATCCCTACTTCCTGTTTCTTTATCCCTACTTCCTATCCCTTTGTCCCATCCCTTTATCCCTACTTCCTATTCCTACTTCCTATTCCTACTTCCTATTCCTGCCATAACTGATAACATAGAGCCTGCCGGCTGTCACACTCTTATCTATTATGCACTCTTGATGAACTAAAATAAAATGGTAACACAAACAAAACCTTTAGCTTTGTCGTCCTCTTGACAACAGGGCTCTCCAGTATCTTCCAGAATAGGCAGTGTCACTGTTCCGTTTGCTATGATCAGAAAATAGATACCGGGATGACCAATGTTTGTGTTGTTAGGATACAACTGCCTGTCAAACTCCAGGATGTCTGCAATGAAATAGTGATTCGAATTCATCAATACAACACCGGGCAAGTGCGCGCCACTTCGTTCAACTTTTCCCAAAATGAAAATGGCATAATATTTCTGGTCCTTTCTTATGATGACGGCCTGGACAGTGTCTTGCGCAGTGGTTGTTGCATCTATCAAGTCCACCCATGTTGCCATATAGATCCAATCTGCTCCGAGGTAAACGTCTCCAGTCAGTTCACCTATCTTTTGCAGTGTAACTGTGTCGGTGACAAATCGTCCAAAAGCAGTATTCGTATAGGATCCAAAGACTACATGAGGATAGAAATATGTATGTGCATTGAGACATGGCATAATTTTATGGTAAATGTATCCGGATTTATGCGCGACTACATCTGCACCGCATTCCGAGGTGGGTGACGTTAGTTCCGCTGTGACGACAGTTGATGAGAAGCCCAAATCTTCATCTCCACTATCTGTTCCGTATGGGAGCAGATCTTCCATTGCAGCGTCCACCTTGAACCGGAGCCACGTGCAAATGCAGACAATAATGACTATGACTACAGAGGCCATGTTTTTTCTAAAACTGAAAAACACTTTTTAAGTACCGCAGTTAACGTTGACAAGCGGCATTGAAACTCACACCAGGTATGTCTTGTACATCCATGCCTTAGAGTTTAATGATGGCAGTCTAAACTTTATGAAATTAAAATTTACTTTGATATTATTTGATTTATTCATATAAGTTTACAGGTGATATTTGATCCAAGGATCCACACAAGTTTGTGAGAGTTGAACGAATGGTGAATTAGTGGCTTATTGTCGTATGGTCGTGGTGGTGATTCCTTTTGGGCACATATTGTTGGTTGACGGCTCAAATCAAGGTGAAATTTTTTGAAACTTTCTAAAATGAGTTCTTTTAGAATTCTAACACACTCCGCGCAATTCCGCTTCAAAAATTTGACGTCTCCGTTCAGGGCCGTTTTGCCGATTTTTGACAACTAGACAGTAGCTGCATGGCTACGATTATTCACTCGAAAGATCTTGTTGAGCTCTACATTTTTGCTTTTGAAGCACCTTTCTAGCTTTTCGCTATCGTGAGATATACCCGATTATCCTATTTTGGCGTTGAAAACGTGTCATTTTTGCAGAAATCAAGCAATCCGCTATTTCTTGAGCTACGCAAGCCGTAAAATTAAACTAAGGGTGTCAATTTGAAGATCTCATCAAGGCCGATTATCCATGACATTATAATCTTCTAGCTGCCATCTGGTACGCTGCTATCATAAAAATGTAGTTTTTGTTAAAACATGACCAATTTTTTCCAGCGATTGTGGAGCATTTACTATGCAAGCTAGAAGGTTGCCAATTACTGGACAAAATACCCAGGGACCCTTTTTAGTTGCCCCGATTACTGCTTTCTAGCTAAAGTAGTCGCTTGCCAAAGTTGGGAAACACTGTGGGGGCTCACTATATACAGTGCAAGTTTCATTCTCGACTGCGAGCAGTTGCAGTATAGCTTAACCTTCGAATGCTCAGGCTCAACAAGAGAACTACCGTCGTGAACTAGAAAAACAAGACCGAAGCTATGCTGATTATGGCACTTGGGGAACTGATGAAAACGCAAACTCAATAATATCGCTAACATCACTAAATGACTTAGGTTTCCTTCCCCTTTATTGTAGATAAACTGAATATGCTCGAAACTGATCTAATGCCTTGATCCTGTCGACCCAGCGGCTCTAGTATTCAACCCTATACCAACTATCAAGAACTAAGCTTCAATTTCTAATGAATTATTTACTAAACACAGTTACAATTAACTCCACAATCGAAACATACTGACATCCATAAAGGAAACTGAACAGACAGACTAAATTCTTACAATAGCTGGTAACTTGTAATTGAACCCGCTCACCGCCTAAGCCAACTATAGCTCAGTAGTATAAAAGCCCGGGTTCTGGCTCACTTAGCTAATAGTTCTGGCTTCTACTGGCTATCCGCTTTTACACACTAGTAGCCATAGGAACTTTACACCGTAGTCTTGGGTCTTTACACCCATTAGCCTTTAAGTGAATCAGCTTTACAATGATATACGACCTAAGGATTGTAACAACTGTGAGCTTGAAATGCTTACTAACCTTAAAATCCTAAGTAGTATAGGAGAGGACAAAAGGGAGCTCTTTGTACAGGTGTATGTTTGGCTTGACCAATAGAGTCATTAATCATACAGGTAAGGACATTAATCATTAATCAAGTGCCTAATTAAAGTAGCTACGTAATGAACTACCATTTTCAACTTTTTTTCAAACTTTACCTGTTGGAACCTGTTTGGCATTGACGGTTTTACCTGCTTCCTTCCGGCTCAGACACTGAGGGTTCTAAAATGTAAAGGCAAAATACCCATTCAAATTTTCTGCCTATAAGATTTCCTTTTTTGCCATCTGGACCTTTGTAAGAACCTTGTAATTTTATGTCAAAATAGAAGCTATGTACACACAAAACATTGTTACTGTTAGTAACAACCAGTTCGGATTATTTGTATTTGTATATTTGCGTACTCCAGGAAAATAGTTATTACTAATATTGAAGCCAAAGTATTTTACAGAAATTTTTGAACATGTAGTTCAGTTATCGAAGTAGATCGTTTCCCCCTTCTAGTGCTATCATATCTTTACCATACTGAGGATTCAAACCTGTCTCTCCCTACTAGTAGCCTTCTAGCTTGATCATATCTTTACCATACTGAGGATTCAAACCTCAGAACCAGGGCCAAGGGTCAAGGGCACTCTTAATTTTCGGTGGCCTTTTAGTAAAAAGGGATGTTTAGCAAGCTGCAGGAAATAAGGAAGAATAAAGAGAACGCAGCAAAAGTAAGGAGAGCAAGAAGCCATGAGATTACTGCAGCAACTTTAAATCAGATATATAATAATCAAATTGCAAATCAAAAGGCATCAAAATACTAATTTTCTAGAAAAAATTAAATTTTAACTAAAGGAGTGCTATGTAAAAAGAGAAAATTGACTTAGGAGGATCGTTAGGAGCGGTCAGGGTGCTCCTTTGGATTTAGGAGAATCTTTAGTAAGGAGAATTCTTTCGAAACAGGATTCTCCTAAGTTCGCTCCTAAGTAGGACTCCTAAGAGTATGAGCGTCTTTTGAAACACCCCCCCAGGAAAATAGTTATTACTAATATTGAAGCCAAAGTATTTTACAAAACTTTTTGAACATGTACTTCAGTTATCGAAGTAGATAGTTTTCCCCTTCTAGTGCTTTCATATCTTTACGATACTGAGGATTCAAACCTGTCTCTCCTTACTAGTAGCCTTCTAGCTTGATCATATCTTCAACACACGGAGGATTCAAACCTGTCTCTAAAATTTCTCCCTAAAGTCTTTCTCCATTGCCTTCTAGCTTGATCATATTTTTACCATACTGAGGATTCAAACCTGTCTCTCCCTACTAGTAGCCTTCTAACGTGATCATATCTTCAACACACTGAGGATTCAAACCTGTCTCCAAAGGCTTACTTTTAAAATTCGCTTTGATAGCACCTGTCAATTAATGAAATTAAAAAAGTAAACAAAGAAAGAGACAGTAATAATTAACATTGGCTGAAATATGTGTAATGAAAAGTTTGTGACAGTCATTACGTAAGATTCATAATACTTATCACACTAGTCTTGGTGTCACGTAAAGAGCAAACACTGAACTAACTTCGGTCATCGTCTAGTAATTCTTGGTCAACTAGTTTGTTAGTAGTAATTAGTTTAAGTTGACTATGAAAATTGGCTGAAAATTGGTGATTATGATTTTATGTCTCCAATTACGTAAGATTGGGAAAACTTTAAGAGATCAGTTTTATGTCAACGTAAAGAGCAAACAGGGAACCAACTTCGGTCATCTACTAGTAATTATTGGTTAACTATTTAGTTAGTAATAATTAAATTAAATTAATTTGGGTGTCTACGTAAAGACAAAACAATGAATTAACTTCGGTTACGTATTGATAATTATTGGTTAACTAATTAGTTAGTAAATAATTAAATTTGACTACGAAAACCTGTGTGTAATGAAAATATTGTTATATAAAATTGGGAACCTTTGGTACCAAGTCAATGAGCATACAACTTTTGTTCAATAATTAACTAGTAACAACTAACTATTAACTTGTAAATGAACAATGGTATGCAAGATTGAGGTATAGCCTATACCGTATAGGCATGCAAGGAATCTTATAAAACCTAGCATAAGAATGCTGGAAAGTTGAGACATATATTGTAAGTTTGGCAGGATTATTAACCACTTTTTACTGAAAATTGAATCACCAGATGTCCTCACATACTTTACATCACCGTGAAAATAAATTTTCTGGAAAATGGTCTAATTGTTATTTGTAACATTTCTAACCATTGTATTTTTATCCGTTGTAATTTTAACCGTCACATTTTTAGCTCTTGTATTTTTAGGCACTACATTTTTGAACATGTTGATGTTGGGTTTGTTAAATATTCCTTGTTGCTGAAGATTATTATGTTTCAGTGTCACGAGGAAAGTTTGAATGCCCTACTTGCTCATCAACCTTCCAGCGAAATCAAGACCTCCTGAAGCGCATACGACGTCAACACCAGCCGACGTCCTGCGACACCTGTGGAATCACTTTTCCTAATGAAAGACAGCTAAGCCTCCATAACAAGACCAATCCTGCTCAACCAATCATATGCCCTCAATGCAACAAATCATTTGCACGACCACAGAACCTGCAGAACTACATCAAACGAAATCATCCTGAAACATTTCCTTGCGAACAATGTGTAGATAAATTTCTGAGAGATGACAGGCTCAAGGAACGTATTGAAAAGGAACATCCACCCGTGGACACCACCGAAGATCCATTAGATGAAGACTCTATCGACCCTCCAGCAGATGCCAGTGAGATTTGACAAGCTAACTGGTATCAATCAGAACACACCACACCATTAAGAAGTTTATGCGCCAGTACAACTTCCGCCTGAAGACCATGTCCATGAAGGAAATACAGAAAGCCCTCCTGTCCGTTTTCCTAGATCACAAGTGCAGATCTAAATGGAATGTTTAGCTTGGATTCATCCTCAGAGATAAACTCAGCGATGAATTGATATATTTCTGTGCCAGCAACAACACTTCTCTATTCACAATGCCTCGCCTCATTTCCAGCAGAGCAGAGCTTGATCGGTTCAATAACGACATAGAAAGTAAAGATCACATTGAATGGGTGTTCAACAGTGTCCTAACACTAAGTTTGTTGTTGAGGAAGTTACTAATATGATGGTTACCCTATATATACTATTTAACTGGTCATTGTGCAGTAAATATTTATTAACAATGCGTTGTAAATGCTATTATCATTAGGTTTACAACTTAATCACAGTTATCAGTATTATTGTTATTATTATTATTATATTATTATTATTATTATTATTATTATTATTTTTATTATTATTATTATTATTGTTATTATTATTATTATTATTATTATTATTATTATTATTATTATTATTGTTATTATGATTATGGTTACTACTGTAAATATAATCATGCTTATTATATAACTTTCTTACTACAATTTGTTATTATTGCGTACTGCATAGTTTTATTATTAAAATAATGTACAAGAGGTTGCAGTAGACAAATACTTGGTATTCACTTAGGGCACCACGTAGGTTTTCAAGTTCTGAGGTATTGGCAATCTTAAAGATAGTCATCTTATCGTGTGTAGACTGAAGGCGTCTGACGGTATCGTAGCAGTACTCCGAACATTGGTCCCATTCCATGTAGTGACAGGCACTAGATCGATGACTTAGATCACCCGCGCGACACAGGTACGTACTACAATCTTCTTGCCGGCGATATAGGTGATCAGTTTCTAACACGGTAGTAACATTGCCTTGAGATAGTTGAATACCATTGTCGGTCTCTGTAATGTCTACAGAAGACACTATAGCGATTAGGCTTAGTAGTAGCAACATGGTTCTGAAAATTAATAGTACACCCACACTTTAACAAGGGGGGTTATGGGGGGGTACGGGACCCTTCAAAAATTGGAGGTTCGGTAAAAGGGCTAGCAAAATCAGGGCCAAGGGACAACGGACAGTGCCATATAAGGCCGCCAAAATAAAAAATTAATGGAAATTTTAGCCAAAAATAGCCAAAAATTTTTAAAAATTCGAAAAATTTCCAAAAAAATCGGAAAACTGCTAAAATGGCTGTAAAATAGCTTATTTATCGCTAATTTTGCTTACAATTTGCAAAAATTGTACTTTTTCAAGAAACTTTTCTGCTTGGACCCTCCCCCCAAATTTGGGATAAGATAAGGTACAAGGGCAGGTAAAATTTGGCCTAAAACTGGTTCAGGACCCCTTAGGAATTGGTACCCTTGTTAATGTATGAGTACACCTATGCAGACTTTTTATGGGATTTCTGGCAGTAAGGTGTGGGAGCTAGTGCCACCCGTAGTCTTCAACATAGGTCCTGACAATGTTATCATTAGTGTCACTTCTTAGATAGTTGACAATTGAGTCCATCAATCTTCCTCTGGCACGGTGGTGAAGGAAGTATACACAGTACTCCCCACATGCATCAGTGGTGAAATCTTGTAGCTGGATCTGATTATACTGTAGTTCCCTGCTGCCAATGAATGGCATGAAAAGGAGAGGTGGTAGTTCGTAGCTGTTAAAATATTCCACCCCATTATCCTCTAGCCACATTGCAACCCAGTGTTCTCCAGCCTCACCAGATGCCTCAGTGTTAGCAACAAGATATCCTGGGCGGTACCGTGGTAGCTCATCACTGGGAAAACTACTAGGAGAGAAGCTTTGCAGTCCTTCCTTAAGGTCTCGCGTATCTCACGAGTGTTCATAGTGCGTAGTCTAAGAATGGTGTCCGATTATAGTCTATTGATATGAGGTTATCAAATTTTCCGTATATAATGATTTCTACACCCTGGGGATAAGTGGCGGTAGGTAGGGCTTTTTCCAGTGTGTCAGGTCAAAGGCAAAAATGGTGTATCCCTTGGCAAAGTCTTCATAGGAAATGTCTGCTCCCTTGGTGGATCCTGCCATGTCATTGCCTTCGTAAAGGTATATGATGGGCATTGTATACTGGAACTTATCCCACGCCATCTTCATCGGTTGTTTGGGTGCAAACTCATCACCATACTTTAGGGCAATCTCACTTACAATAAATGTGTTGGAACTCGAGAGGATTCTGCTTCTGACTTCCATTGAATACCTTAAACTTGACCATTGCCAACTCTGCGAGGTAGTTGACCGGTGAATGCAGAATTTTCCACAACAGTCTGCACACCAGGCGCGATATGCCTTGTCACCAATTTAGTCCTTCTAATAGGGTACTTTGCCGTCTCGTGATCTTTTAGTACACCTTCAATTGCCATGGTGAGAGAGTCTTGTGGTTTGACTTTCCACACATGCCAACGTATATCGCCGACTAAAATTTGTATCCGCTGGTCGCTGACTGGAGGAGGATGTCGTCACTGTCACGGCGCAATTCCAGACTCAACTGGCACTCACTCAGAAGGTATCGGTCTTGCTTCAAGAGGTCGCAATGAAGGGGTCCTGCCACCACGACATACCGGCCATCCGTAAATGGTATGCTCCGGTGCTTTGCTGCCGTAGTGGTGACATCATTAAAATCACTGTCCTTGGCAAATAAGTTACTTTGTAGGTGAGACGTCTTGGCTTCCTTTCCAAAGTTGGCGACAGTCTCCAGGTACGCTCCATAGTGATACAGGTTTCCACTGCATATACCGTTCATCTACTTGCTTAGCCATTGAAGTTACAGTTAGTATATAATTGGTATTACATAAGGTGGGTTTTTATGGGCTGTAAACGTTACGCTTCAATCTCTTAACTTTGCGTCTATGTGGTCTGCTTCCAATGCCTTCTCCTTGCTGTTGCAACCGTCCAATGGCTGCCTTCCCTTGTCGTTTGAGTGATTCCTTTGGATCTTCACCTCTATTCAAGTAATCATAAGCCACATCCCCGGCTGTCTGAAAGGCCTGCCTACCTGCCTCTAGACCTACACGACGTACTACTGGCCAAATGAAGCGACCAATACGTCTCGAGACGCTACCAAGGCCCTCCCCTCGCTGATACCTTTGGCCGGCGTAGAAACCAGACCCTCTCTGTATCAGGTGCAGTTGCCAGTTTCTGGATGATATCTGGTCCTTATCTCCTTTGAAGTGTAACTTGATGACTATACTACCATACTCAAAATGCACACTCCTGCCAATGTGACTGTTTATGAGCTTTAATGCTATTGATGACCTGCTTATTCACAGGGACGTAGTGAGGTTCTGGAGAGTGCTGAATAGTATCTCCATACTCTTCACCCGCCTTTACTACTGCCAGTATATTACCGGCAATTGTTCCTATTCGCTGTTATTTCACGATATAACAATGGACTTGAAGATAGTGATAGTTAAGGCTAGTTGGACTTTGTGCGTAGAACTTCTTTGTCCTCAGGGCATCTCTGCCATTGGTTGGTTCCAATTTCTGAGGGTCAAAAGCAAGCATGCGTTCGATGGTAGGAGCAAATTGAATAAATCCGCAGTTGGGTCTTTCAAGGTGCTCTGGATTCTCGTAAATGTCTAGGTGGACTCGATCCCTTTCGATATTCGATCTATATTATATCTATATATATATCTATTCGAGTATATTCGATCACCAGTATCATTATGGTCTCCTTCAATACTGACAACACGAACGATGGGTGCGATGGTGTTTCCTATCATTTGCGGCACCACCACGTCGCAGTATATGAAGAGGGAATATAGTCCGCTTCTCAGGTCTGGTGCATTAGCGGCCACTGCGTGTCTGGGTGGTGAGACTGTCTTTTCCTTAGGTACTACCTTTGTGTCAGAGTATCCTAACATATACTTGAGTTGTTTACTAAAGTGTAATGTCTTAAAGTCCGTTTCTTCATCTAGGGTAGTTGGTTTAAGTCCGACACGTTTATGAAGTTCATCATAGGCTAATTTACAAATGATCCTCTTTGTTAGCTCAAGGGTATAATTGATGGCATCGCATAACTGATATGTTGATTCATAGTTGTTCAGAGGGATATGCCCGTGGAAGGTCTTCTTGCCAACTGTCACGCCAAGCTTTGCGCATTCCTTGTTTTCTACATTGAACCAGGTAACAGAATATCCGAGCTCTACAAGTACCACCTCCTATTCACCCACTAGGTCATTCGATATTTTTTTCAAAACGATCCATGGCTAACTATTCTTGATGTTGTCAGTTTTTATGGAATATACGTCAGTGTAGGGATCATCAGGGAAGATGTGACCTTGTAGGCTGAGTTTTTCTGGTGTATTTTGGTCTAGCTCTATCAGTAGATATCCACGTGGTCTGCTGGTGGCATGCTCAAAAGCCTCCATAAATCCTTTCACTCTACCTGGATACAATTGCCTTGCCAGGTTCATGGGTGTTAGCTTATCGGCTGGATTTTTCATAAGCACAATGTATTGACTATTTATCCTATTAGTCCGTTGCCTATCGTAGAAGATGTCTTGCGTGATGTTGATGACACTGCAGGACCAGTGGTGGCAGCCGCGTGTGAATAGTTGAACAAGGTTAGGTTGCTGCTTAATTTCACTCATCAGATCATCAAGCACTACTAACTTTGCATCATTACTTTTTAGTTTCTCTAGATCCGGTAGAACTTTGATAAATGCTACCTAAGGAAGCTTATCATATGCATACTGCAACTCTGTAGAGCACCATATATGCTTCTCTGGAAGTTCTGGGGTAATTTCATCTGCATGTTCTACCAGTTGCGACAAAAAGGTGGTCTCTCCTGCCTGGAGCCGTCACGATACACGTGAACGGATGCTGACACTTTGGTGTCCTAATTCTCTCCATACTTACTATGAATACACCAACACCAACCAAATAATAATAATAATAATAATAATAATAATAATAATAATAATAATAATAATAATAATAATAATAATAATAATAATGGTTTACAGTGCTAAGCATTGTTTACTGTACATTAGTAATGCCATGTAATTGTCAATAATTGTTAGTGTTCTTTACAGTCCTGATGATTCCACGGCGATAAGAAGCACTCGGGCACATTCCACTGTTTCACCGTACAGTTCCCACTCCCTTCGATGAATTGTCGAATTGTCGACACGATTGTCGCATCTCGAGGTCCAAGGGCCACCGCGGCGTCCAGTCTTGTGGCTTGTACCGTAGGGGAGGTGTCCTGGCTTTCTCTAAGCAAATATTGGCTCTTTGTGTAAATCTTCCACGTCACTCCCTTCTGATTCGTTTCTCCTTCAAACAGTTTGGCCAGGTTGTACAGCTTCGATTGAACCAAGGCCTCGTGGAGCAGGAGTATTATGGCATTATATCTTTGCTCCGCTTCAGTCGCAGTAGGAGATCGAACACTCCATCGTATCTTGTTTCGGACGTGATGATATCTTGATAATCCGGGGTTATGAGCCGATGTTCAACCCATGTAGTCTGCCACTAGAGCGGGATCCTTCATCAAAAAGAATAGCCAAATTGTCCATTATTTTCTCCACTGATGGTGAACCTGAAACATAATAATTTTCAGCAACAAGGAATATTTAACAAACCTAAAATGTTCAAAATTGTAATGCCTAAAAATACAAGAGCTAAAAAATGTGACGGCTAAAAATACAACGGCTAAAAATACGATGGTTAGAAATGTTACAACGAACAATCTTACCATTTTAACAAAATTCATTGTCACCCTGATGTAAAGTAAGTGAACAAATCTGGTGATTCAAATGTCAGTAAAAAGTGGTTAATAATCCTGCCAAACTTACAATATATGTCTCAACTTTGCAGCATTCTTGCGCTAGGTTTTATAAAATACCTTGCATGCCTATACCTCAATCTTGCATACCATTGTTCATTTACTAGTTAATAGTAAGTAGTTGCTAGTTAATTAAATTGAACAAAAGCTGTATGCTCATTGTCTTGGTACAAACGTTCCCAATTTTATATAACAATATTTTCATTACACACAAGTTTTCGTAGTCAAATTTAATTATTTACAAACTAAATAGTTAACCAATAATTATTAGTACGTAACTGAAGTTATAATTCATTATTTTGTGTTTTCGTAGACACCCAAATTAATTTAATTTAATCATTACTAACTAAATAGTTAACCAATAGTTACTAGTAGATGACCGAAGTTGGTTCACTGTTTGCTCTTTAGGTGACACCAAGACTAGTGTGATAAGTATTATCAATCTTACGTAATGACTGTCACAAAATTTTCATTACACATATTTCAGCCAATGTTAATTATTACTGTCTCTTTCTTTGTTTGCTTCATTAATTTCATTATGTGACAGTAGTTATCAAAGCGAATTTTTAAAGTAGGCTTTGGGAGACAGGTTTGAATTCTCAGTATGTTAAAGATATGATAACACTAGAAGGTAGCTAATAGAGAGAGAGAAAGTAGTGACAGATATAAATCCTCGTTGTGTTGAAGATATGATCACGTTAGAAGGCTACTAGTAGGGAGAA
Source organism: Trissonchulus latispiculum (assembly GCA_030248195.1). Lineage (NCBI taxonomy): Eukaryota > Metazoa > Nematoda > Enoplea > Enoplida > Ironidae > Trissonchulus > Trissonchulus latispiculum. The sequence goes on along the minus strand of JASAND010005887.1, from coordinate 29,757 downwards.
ATCAATTTTCATCATCAAAAAGTCAATTTTCTCTTGTTACATAGCACTCTTTTAGTTAAAATTTAATTTTTTCTAGAAAATTAGTATTTTGATGCCTTTTGATTTGCAATTTGATTATTATATATCTGATTTAAAGTTGCTGCAGTAATCTCATGGCTTCTTGCTCTCCTTACTTTTGCTGCGTTCTCTTTTTTCTTCATTATTTCCTGCAGCTTGCTAAACATCCCTTTTTACTAAAAGGCCACAGAAAATTAAGAATGCCCTTGACCCTTGGCCCTGGTTCTTTAAAGATTAAAAGGATTAGATAAAAATTAATCCGCATTACAGAAATATCACCTCGGACAAAACGTACTAAAATTTACTCCAGAGGGCCTTTTTTCAAGAATAAATAGATTAGATTAAAATTAATCCGCATTACAGACATACACGGCGTCACAGGTGGACAAGGGGGAGGAAAGGGGGGGGGGAAATCCCCCCCCCTCGGCGAAGTCGTCCACAAGGGGTCGCAAAATTGCTCCCACAAGGGGTAAGAAAATTGGCCACAAGGGGTAAGAAATATGCTCAAAAAATAGGTTTTACGGCCAAATTTTCCAAAAATTCTCCGCCTTCGCCGGAATTGTTTATTAAAAATCACAATTATTTGCTAAAAAACGTCCGAAAAACGTTGTTTTAGCTAAAAACTTGCTGTTTTTGTTTAAAAAATGGCAAAAATCTCTTAAAAACCGCTCTCAAAGGTCCCCCTAAGAAAAATCGCTCTCACAAGGGGTACCCAAATTTGCTTCCACAAGGGTCAGTGAAATTTGACCTCCCGTTCAGGTATGCACGGGGTCCGATTAACATGGGGTCCGAATCTGGGGGGTCTACCCTGACCTCGGCGAAGGGTCTAACCCTGAAAAGTTCCAAAATTGTAAGGGGGTCTGTCTGCCCCAAAATTGGTAAAAATTGTGATTTTTTAACGTTTTTGACAAAAAATTAGAAAAAAATTTTTAAGAAATTTTTTGAAAAAATTGCTAAAATTTGACAAATGTTACCTATTTTTGGTACATAGCGCTGAGGGGTCTACCCTTTTTTCCTTTCTTGACGAGAGGGTCTGCCCTTTTTTCCTTTTTGCTGAGGGGGGGGCTACCCGTTTTTTGTCGGTCTGAGGGGGTGTGCACCCCCCCCCCATTCGCCCCACGTTATCCTATGACTACACAAACAACTCCTTGGATTAAACAAATTAAAATCTAATCCGGCGAGTTAAACGAGTTACTAAGTGAACCTTAAATTTAATCCTATTTCTTTATTGCACCAAGGATCAATAGTTTAATCTAATTTTTAATTAATTAGTTAATTAAACCTAATTTTAGTCTAATCCTGTTTCGTTATTCACACTTCGGACTATGAAATAAACGCATTAATTTTAATCCATTTAATCCGTTTAATCCAGCACTAAGAAACAGCTGTTAAAATTTTAATCCTGCTGATTTTTAATCAGCGTAATCCAATTGTTTTAATCTACAAAGAAATAGGGCCAGAGAGTTAAACAAGTCAAACAGATTACATTCAATGCTATTACTTTAATATGTACGTATAGATAGGCTTTGGTTAAAACGTAAACTTTAAAAAGCTGCAATTTAGGCACTTCTTGGAGTCCTAAAATAATTTTATTGTAATCTTAAAACTTATGTAGAATGTCTTATCTAGAATGTAGAATAGCTTAGGTATCTTAATAGTTTAACCTGTTTGCGAGCACACAGAATTAATTTTTCATCGCTAAATTCTCTAAGGCCCTATTTTTTAAAGATTAAAAGGATAAAATTAAAATTTATTAGTATTAAAGAAACAGCACCTCGGATTAAGCGGATTAAAATTTAGTTCAGCTAGTTAAATGAGTTAAACAGATTAATTTTAACCATGTTTGGTTTTTAATTTAATAATATAATTTAATTAATTTAATTTAATCATTTTAGTCGTTGTTTCTTTAATGGCGATGTTTAGTGCGTTGACTGCCGAGTGGTGAGAGTGCTCGACTTTGGATCCGATAGTCCGAGGTTCGAATCCCCGCTGCCACAAGGCTTTCACAAATCCTCCTGAGCAAGGGACTAAGCACATATCGGTTCGCCTTGGGCTCTAGCCAACCCAGCTATCCATCCTTAAATGGTCGGTAAATCGGTATTACTGCTATGGGAAGGTAATGGGTTTGTCACATTATAAGTCGCAGGAAGTGCAGAAGGTTTCTGAGAAAATTGAAAAATTTGTCTCGAAAGCTGGAAATTTGTCTCGAAATATGTTTCGATAATTTCATTAACTTTCTAGACATTTTGACAAACTTTCTAGAAAGTTTGTCAAACTTTCTAGACACTTTGAAAAACTTTCTAGAAAGTCTGTCTAACTTTCCTGGCATTTTTAAAAACTTTCTAGAAACTTAATAGACTTTCGACACAAACTTCCACTTTCGAAACAACTAACCTTCGAGACATTCCAACCTTTAGAAAAGATTTACTAAGTTTTTAGGGAATTTATAAGCTTCAAAGCTGTAAAAAAGTAAGTTTTGAAGTAACTAGACAAATTTCAATCTTGAATTAGACAAAACGGAAGGTCCAGCTAGAAGGCGTCACCTGAAAAGGTTGATTCAGAGAATAATTATTCGAAATATAGTCTACAAAGTGTCTAAACAAGCTGCGCTTATACAGTATATGGTGTGAAAGCGGCCTGATTATAGGATGATGTCACCTTAAAGTAAACAGTGAGAGCAAAAAGGTGGCGAAAACATATTCGGATGTTTTAAATTGTCTTTAAGTGAACCTCAAACGTTTCGACTTTTGAAATAAATTTGACGTACTTTCCAACTTTCTTACAAGTTGTGTAATAAATATTTGAAATATACTTGATTTCCGGAAACATTTTAAAGTTTCTAAAAATATGCCTTAATATAAATTTTCTTGCCTAAGATATATTGCTTGCAGGATATTTTTGTCTTAAAATAGATTTTGGATATCTCGAAATGTTTTCAAAATGTTTTGAAATATTGTGAAAATGTCTAGACATATTTGCAAATTGTCTCGAAATATTTTCAAAATGTCTGGAAACATTTTGGAAATGTCTAGAAATATTTTGGATATGTCGAGAAATATTTTCAAAATGTCACGAAATATGGAAAAATGTCTCGAAATATGTCCGTACAAATCAGCCACTTTCTCAGAAACCTTCTGCACTTCCTGCTACTTATAATGTGACAAACCCATAACAGGCGACCGTGTAGGGCATCTGCCTTGATGAACTGGCCCCTCCTCCACGGTTGTAGTCATCATTCGAGGTGGCACTCCTGGCTCAAGGGTTGTGTATCCGGGGACCAGCACCGGCACCCAAGACCTTGACAAGGGTGGGAGAATTCTCCGGGGTTACCCTTACCTTCTTTACCTTTTTTCTTTAATGGCGGATTTAACTGGATTTAAAATTAACTCGTTAGTTACCATCCTCAAAGAAACAGCCGTTAGCACTTAATCTTGCTGACTTTTAATACGTTTACTCCGACCATTTTAATCTTTAAAGAAATAGGCCGCAATATCCAGAAGAGAGCTAAAGCAAGGGAAATCAAACCGTTTAGGTTTAAGAAGCCATTTTATTGTAGAAATAAAACATTTTCAAGTTTTAGTTTGCTCTGCCCCTTAAATATCAGATAAACTTTCCCTTGCAATATGTCGGCTCTTCCCGTCACAAAAGTCTGGATTCGCCCGGTCAGGAATTTGTGAAATATACAGATATTTTGGATTTCCTACAGAATTTTAAAGTTCGAGGGCTCATTCCTCCAAACAAGAAAGCCAAGCTCAAACTGTTGAAAATCAGTTCAGATCTCAGTAACTTTTCAAGGAGTATGCTTGAGGCCAATTTCCATTAACTTATGTAAATGAGATGAGAGAAATGTGTGTTGCGAACAGCCCACTTGCTATTTTCGAAATTTCACATTATCTTTAGCGTTTGGCGACATGGACGACGATGAGTCAGTATTTAATTGTTCATTACAAGTTTTTTCAGCAAAAATTCTTACTTTTGTGCCTAGTTTTTCTTACTTTTACTTTGAAAAATATTCTAACTTGTTCCCAGTTGTTTGAATTTGGGCAAAAGGAGGCCTGTGAGCTTTCTGGGTAATCATAAATAATGAAGTAAGCAAAAAGCAACCTTAGGAGAACCTTAGGAGGATTGTTAGGAGCAGACTTAGTAGAACCGATAGGAGCTTCTTAGGAGAATTCTTTTGAAACGCGCTTAGGAGCGCTCCTAACTCTCGCTTAGGAGCTCCTAAGACGCTCCTAACTATTCTCCCAAGTCTGCTCCTATGCGCGATTAGGAGCGGACTTGGGAGAATCTTTTGAAACGCCTCCCTGGAGTACGTAAGTATTACAAATGCTCCTGAGTGGTTGTTACTAACAATCTTTTGTGTGTACATAGCTTCTATTTTGACATAAAATCACAAGGTTATTACAAAGGCCCAGATGACAAGAAAAAGAAATCTTTGCAGAAAATAGGTAGAAAATTTGTATGGGTATTTAGCCTTTACATTTTAGAACCCTCAGTGTTTGAGCTGGAAGGAAGCAGGTAAGAACTATCAGTGGCAAACATGTTCCAACAGGTAAAGTTTGAAAAAAAAGTTGAAAATGGTAGTTCATTAGGTAATTACCTTAATTAGACACTTAATTAATAAACACTAATTAGGAAGGTAAACTAACTAGTTAAATACGTAGGTAAACTAAATAACACTATGTTAAAAATTTAATACTATGCTACAAAGACAAGCTTAGATCCAAGCCAAGAAAAATTGGCCAATAATGACGTTGAAAGACAACTGCGTCCATGATTAATGACCTTACCTGTAAGATTAATCACCCTATTCGTCAAGCCAAAGATACACCTTTACAAAGAGACCCATTTGTTATCTCCTATATTACTTAGCTGCAAGATACTGGCTCAACTCTGAAACCTAGGAAATTTTGGTATGATTAGTATTTTAGCCTAGGTTTTAGTTGCCACCACGTCACCTTATACACACACACAATCACACACAATCAGCTTCTTGGCTCTTCTCTATAGACAGCGAACTTGTTCCGGGGTCGTTGGGGAGGTTCTCTATATGCTCCCTATGTGTACCTGAAATGTGCACAAGTCCATCCGCCCAGGTCACGAATAGTCGTTAATAAACTGTACCACTAGAGAAGTTAACTCTTATCCTCTGCTAAGAGAAGACCTGCTAAATTTGACTATAGTTTAGGTCGTCAAAGAACTTAGAGAGAGAGAACTTTGCTAATTTGAATTTGACGAAAACTGTGCAAACGATCAAAGACCAGACAATTTGAGAAACAATTTGAGAAGACATTTTTACAAGCATACAGTAGAAGTTAATGGTCTGTTGAGAGATAGCTTCTCTTCAGAAAGGAACTTTGGATGAGCAACCGAACCCAACTCCAAATCCTCAGATGCAGACCGAACTAATAATGGTGCGAACCTAAGCAAATCGGATGGGTCTCAGGATCGTCTACAGCACAGGCAGGAATTTTTCGGGTCGGAGGTGCTGTAGTGACAATCTTAGTTTCGTTTGTTCTTTCATTTGTCTTACCCATTACGGTTTAAAACGGTCGAAGTTTGCTCCTAACAGACTGTGTGGGCTGGCGCGAAAGCGTCTTCTGAAATGTCACTTTAGTTTGGGAACGAATTCAAACTTAAGCTTGGTTCGATTGTGCCTGGGTGGCTCAATCGGTAGAGCGTTGGCCTAGATCGCCAAAGGTTGTGGGTTTGATCCCCACCTCAGGTCCGAATTTTTCGGGTCGGAGGTGCTGTAGTGACAATCTTAGTTTCGTTTGTTCTTTCATTAGAGAGACAGAACTTTGCTAATGTGAATTTGACGAAAACTGTGCAAACGATCAAAGACCAGACAATTTGAGAAACAATTTGAGAAGACATTTTTACAAGCATACAGTAGAAGTTAATGGTCTGTTGAGAGATAGCTTCTCTTCAGAAAGGAACTTTGGATGAGCAACCGAACCCAACTCCAAATCCTCAGATGCAGACCGAACTAATAATGGTGCGAACCTAAGCAAATCGGATGGGTCTCAGGATCGTCTACAGCACAGGCAGGAATTTTTCGGGTCGGAGGTGCTGTAGTGACAATCTTAGTTTCGTTTGTTCTTTCATTTGTCTTACCCATTACGGTTTAAAACGGTCGAGGTTTGCTGCTATCAGACTGTGTGGGCTGGCGCGAAAGCGTCTTCTGAAATGTCACTTTAGTTTGGGAACGAATTCAAACTTAAGCTTGGTTCGATTGTGCCTGGGTGGCTCAATCGGTAGGCGTTGGCCTAGATCGCCAAAGGTTGTGGGTTTGATCCCCACGTCAGGCCCGAATTTTTCGGGTCGGAGGTGCTGTAGTGACAATCTTAGTTTCGTTTGTTCTTTCATTAGAGAGACAGAACTTTGCTAATTTGAATTTGACGAAAACTGTGCAAACGATCAAAGACCAGACAATTTGAGAAACAATTTGAGAAGACATTTTTACAAGCATACAGTAGAAGTTAATGGTCTGTTGAGAGATAGCTTCTCTTCAGAAAGGAACTTTGGATGAGCAACCGAACCCAACTCCAAATCCTCAGATGCAGACCGAACTAATAATGGTGCGAACCTAAGCAAATCGGATGGGTCTCAGGATCGTCTACAGCACAGGCAGGAATTTTTCGGGTCGGAGGTGCTGTAGTGACAATCTTAGTTTCGTTTGTTCTTTCATTTGTCTTACCCATTACGGTTTAAAACGGTCGAGGTTTGCTCCTATCAGACTGTGTGGGCTGGTGCGAAAGCGTCTTCTGAAATGTCACTTTAGTTTGGGAACGAATTCAAACTTAAGCTTGGTTCGATTGTGCCTGGGTGGCTCAATCGGTAGAGCGTTGGCCTAGATCGCCAAAGGTTGTGGGTTTGATCCCCACCTCAGGCCCGAAATTTTCGGGTCGGAGGTGCTGTAGTGACAGTCTTAGTTTCGTTTGTTCTTTCATTAGAGAGACAGAACTTTGCTAATTTGAATTTGACGAAAACTTTGCAAACGATCAAAGACCAGACAATTTGAGAAACAATTTGAGAAGACATTTTACAAGCAAACAGTAAAAGTTAATGGTCTGTTGAGAGATAGCTTCTCTTCAGAAAGGAACTTTAGATGAGCAACCGAACCCAACTCCAAATCACCAAATGCAGTCCGAACTAATAATGGTGCGACCCTAAAAATCGGATGGCTCTCAGGAACGTCTACAGCACAGGCAATCTACTGGGACAATCGCTGAAACATGCAAAGCGCCGTGATTTTGACGAGACCGTCTTACGCACCTTGGCTGGGCACAGAGCCCGACAGAGCCGGACAGACCAGTACTGAAAGACCCAGAGAAAGGGGCTAGGGATGATCCAAGGATGCACGCACACTGGAAGGTCAAGAGGAAGCACCGGGCGAGACTGATATCCGGATGGCCATGCAGAAGAGACCAGGAGCGGGAGATCACGGCAGACGCTGAGAGACCGGGATTCGGAGAGAATCACGGCAGCAGGACCAAAAGAGACAGAGCAGACGGAGAGCAGAGGAGTAGATCCCGAAGGCGACTCGATCTAGAACTGAATCAAATGAGTTAAAACCGTGTCGGTTTTAACCCGCATTCAGCGATATTAACTAGGATTTCGTGAAGACCAGAAGTTTGCAGAAATTTGAATTAAGAGGTGAGTTGTAGCTTTCAACATCAAACTTAAGTTTTAGATGTAGACTATTGACCTTGAGGCAAAAATTAAGCTAGATAGGCAGTCGACCTGGCTAGACAGTTCTGGAAAAGTTAAGCAGTTTCCAACATGGTTGTTGAAACACGAATCACAAAACATACAGATCGCAAAAGATGAAGAAAATGATAATTTTCAAAGATGTAGAAGAACAGTTTTAGGTAAAAGATAGCAAGAATTCTAGACGAAATCCCCAACCAATGACAAGAATTCCCAGATTTTCTTCTCAGAAAAGCCGGGAAAATCCAGCTAATATCAACTGATATTATCATATATACAGCAAAAGCAATAGTGAAACAGATCAAATGAAACTATGGCGGCGAGATGCCTGATTTGAACGTAAAACATAAAGGGGATTTGGTCCTTCAATCTACAGGGAGATAAACTGAAAAACGGCTTCTGAAGCCAACCTCAATTAGGATCAACCATCCCCCAGGAGTTTTTTCCAAATTCCAAATTAGGGGCTAATTTGGACAACGATTTGTGGGGGTATCCTAACTGGGGAGAGGCTGACGCATCTCCAAACCGACATAACTCCTGGGGTGTCTGTGAGGCATAATTCCTCCAAAAGTCCTAAGAAATAGAGCGACCGTTTGCTAGTAACCCAAGTCACAGACTGTTTTGAAGTTTGGAGTTTGCTCCTCAGAGTATTGAATTTCTGGCAATCATCTGACGATGATTGGCTGCTTTTGCTTTTGCTGTTCTGTCATTGGTTCGTTCCTTGGGAAGAAGACTCCGCCTCTTACCAAGTCTCTTTAGAAATCGCACCTGGGGAATCCATCATCCAGGTTGCATAACTTTTGGAGTCCTGGGGTTGAGTTTCAAGGGGACTCAAGTACCCCTAATACCACACCCACATCTATAAAGTTTTATTTCGCTTTTGTTCTGAAGTGACATTGTCCCGAAATCCAATTCTATAGCTTCCCTGCTGTGCAAGTCTGGCGGTTGGGAAGCAAAGAATAGCCGAAGGAGAAGAAAACGAAAGATGAAGTAGAACCGTAATACAAAGAGGGGGTCAAAAGTCCAGGATGAACTATGAGGAATACCTAACTGAAAGTAAAACTTTATGCAAACTACAGTTAGCTATGATCCTAGGACTAAAAGATCAACAATACCAACAACACTTACCAACTAAAATCCTTAATATTTGAACGGAGGGGAACTTGTGCAGTCATTTCTTCAGAGGGGTCCCCGCTTTTATTACTCATGCGTCCAATATTGGCCAGTTAGGTAGAGATAGAGGAGTTTTCTTCATATACATACTATCACACTCACGTCTTTCACACATAAAACTGTCATGAAAATACTCACTGCGCTATGGAGGCTCCTCTAAACCTTCGCCAGATAAATTTCAAATCACAATTAGTCAAAACTTCAAGACTATACTTTATTTGATTTGACTTATGGCGTACTTATGATAAATCAGAATTTCATTAGTCAGAATGTCATTATTCAAAATTTGATTAGTCAGAAATTAAATTTTGAAACAATATGAATTGAACCTGTATTTGTCTGGATTTCATAACTAATAAAGTTCATTTATTAAATTCTGACTAATGAAATTCTGACTTATGGAATTTTGACAAATGAAAGGTCCTACAGTTGAAAGTTCTGACAAATGAGAGTTCTCAATGAAAGGAATTCTGACAAATGAACGAATTCTGACATAAGAAATTGAAGATAAGCAGCTTCAATTCTCTGCATCGGAATGTAGTCAGTCGTGTTCTCAGCAAATAAAGCAAATAAAATTTTGTCCTATTCTGTCCTACCTTAAGGGGGGCTACCAAGGGTTTGCACCGACGTTGTCCGATTGGCCTACTTTTTGGCGAGGATATAGAGCATGGGTGTGGTCAAAAAATACCGGGTACTGAGATCTTAGCTGCCTTCTAGCCATGTGCAGCCGTCGCGTTTATGTGCCCGACCCTCCTTTTTTCACAACTACCAGCATGATTAATTAAAAATTTCTACTGACTGCTAGGCCCAAGCTTTAAAGCTGTCATTTGCCAATATGATTTGTCACATATGCCCTATCTGCAGAAAAATACTAAGCGTCTGTATCTTATCTGTATCTAAGGGAATTACTCTTCAAATTCGAAGTTTCGGCAAAAATTTAACAATTTCTGGCTAACGAAAGGAAAATTTTATTACTAGTGCGATCTATAAGGCTGTAATTTGGCATAAAAGGAGGCCCTATAGGAGTACTCATTTATGCCAACTGGCAAGAAATTCTGCCGCGTGAGTAAATTCTTATGTCAACTTTAATCTTCAGAAATCAATTTTTTGGCTATGGTACCCCAGAAATCGAAAAAATCAAATTTTTTGAAATTAAAATTTTTTTGAGATATTTGAACTCAGCGAGGTAAAAACACACCCACAAAAGATTTCAGCACGATTAGTGAAGGTTTGCGACTTCTATGGCTGCAAAAAGACTCTACACGGGATCCTACAGTTTAAAAATGGCGGTTTCGGCAATATATGAAGATTATAGTTGACATAAAAACTTTTTCACGCGGCAGAATTTCTTTCCGATTGGCACGAATGAGTACTCCTATGTTAACTACCGGTTTACTGTCCGGTGACTAAACCGGCACTTAAATGGCGAATTGAAAGCAGGTTCAAAGGCGTCCCTACCTGGGGTGCAACTCGCTTCAAGAAAAGGAAGAACCCTAACTAAAATACGCTAATGAAAAAGAAATAAAGGCATGGCGTTTATTGTTGAACTTACGGATCTTTATTGGCAGTCAGTAAGGCAATAAAGGAATACAATAAATGGGCAACTGGCCCGACCGTTCGGTACGAATACAATACTCAGACTGACAATCATAATGGCTGTCTAGACAAACACTGACTTCAAGACCTAGTTTGCATAAACAGCGTCAACATTTGAATCATTTGCATAAACGTTAGGAAGAGTTGCAGAATGAAATTACTGGTTTTTAACACCTATATGGCCTCCTTTTATGCCAAATTATAGCCTTATAGCTCGCACCAGTACCTATTCTCGCGCTTAAGAGAACATGTTCTCTTAAGTGAATATGGACAAAATTGGATAATTTTCTGATTTCACTAAGGTGGTGATTCCTTTTGGTCACATATTGTTGGTTGGATGCATAAATGAAGATGAAATTTGACGAAACTTTCCGAAATAAGTTCTTTTAGCGTTCTAACACCCTCCGCGCAAGCCCGATTCAAAAATTCGAAATTTCCGGTCAGGGCGGGTTTTTCTAATTTCTGAAAGTTTGACAGCAGCTACACAGTTATGAATATATTCATTTGAAAGATCTCATTGAGCTTCAAATTTTTGCTTTTTAAAGCAACTTTCTATCTTTTCTTTACCGTGAGATATAGCAGATTTTCTTGTTTTGGCGTCGAAAAACTTGTCATTTTTGCAGAAATCAAATAATCCAACATTTCTTGAACTATGCAAGCCGTAAAATCAAACTAAGGGAGTCGATATGAAGGTCTCACAGGGACAAATTATCCGAGGCATGATCGTCTTCCAACTGCTATCCTGTGGGCTGCTATCATAAAAAATGTAGTTTTTGCAAAACACGACCAATTTTTTTCCAAAGATTGTGGAGCATTCATCATGCAAGCTGGAGGGCTGCTAGTTACCTTAATACGTTCTGCACAAATATACCCAGGGACGATTTTTTAGTTGCACCGATTGCTGCTTTCTAGCTAAAGTAATCGCTTGACAAATTTGGAAAAAGTAGGCTAAATACAGGTCACACATTTCAGCTTATTTCTCTACAACGAAGAGCGATTTCACAATAAATAAAAAATTCGTCCCCAGCTATTTGATGGAGTTATCGAATGATATAACCGATGTCTCGCGAAAAAATTTACTTGAGTCTGCAAAAATTCTGGAAAATTATACTTCTTCTAAAATGTGTTAAAAATATTTTAGAAAGGCAACGTTAGTTTCATAGTATGCATTAGAAAGAGAAAATGTCAAGCTGCCTTTTGATATAAAAATGGCTTCTTAACTCCAAGTAATGAATGAGTAATAATGGTGCAAACTTTATGTGACCAAAGGGAATCACCACCTTAAGGTGGTGGTATCCTTTTGTGCAGTGCTTTTGTGGTGTTTTTTTTGAAACGCTATAACTTTCGCAATTTTGGGAGCTGCAAAGAGCTTTATACATCGTTTTAAAGCTTATTATCTGTACATTCACATGAGCTTACAGAACGATCAAAATTAGCAAAAAAATTGCAGAAATTTTCTGACAAGCTGACACCTAACAGGATGAATATAGACCAAACGTTTTCGAACATCGATTTCTCAAAACTGAAGAATCGGCCAAAAGTTCTTTTTGTGCCACGATATGAAGGACATATGGGCCGAGGGACGTTTTTTGGATTTGGCTCAGCAGGTCTTAACGGTCGAGAAAATCGGCCAAATGCACAGTAACACGAAATTTCTCAACTTCGCATTGAGTTTTCTTGCTACTCAATATGTTTTAGCAGAAACCAAGAAAAACGTCCCTCCGCAGAAGTGCGAATTTCGATTCTGCCTAAAATCTCCGGAATCCGTCAAGTAGTTTTTGAGAAATCGATGTTCGAAACAAAATAATCGCAGTTTTGCCAAAATGGTTTTTCGGCCAAATCTCTAGCTGAAAGCAATAAAGTCCGGCTAATAGGCATTCATAAAATGGGCATTCGGACGATGTATCGATTGAGTATAACTAAGCTAATTTTGTCCTTAACATGTGGCAGTAAGTTTTAAAAAAACTGATTTCCTCGAAAATGGCCATTTTTTGACCCTAAAAGCAGTTTTTTGATTATACTGACTTAACCACTGGAGATAGCTCAAAGGTTGTAAGAGCAAAAATGTTCATTTTCGAGTCCTCTTTTCAGCCATTCCAACCAATACCGTGTCTTGTCTACCTACTGGGAGCTTAAGGCCAAAAACCAAAACTTTCTTATCTTTTGGCCTAAGAATACGGGACTGGTCCTAAAATGTTAAAGAGCACGGAAATAGGTTATTTCGTAAGTTTTAGCCCTTTGCGTAAAGGATTAATGCCATAGGACTCAAAAATACCCGAAAGGAAACCAGTACCTTAAGAGAACATGCTCACTTAAGGTGGTGATCCCCTTTGCTCACATAAAGTTTGCACCATTATTATTCATTCATTACTTGGAGTTAAGAAGCCATTTTTACATCAAAATATAGCTTGACATATTCTCGTTTTAATGCATGCCACGAAACTAACGTTGCTTTTCTACAATATTTTTAACACATTTTAGAAGAAGTATAATCTTCCAGAATTTTTGCAGACTCAAGTAAATTTTTTCGAGAGACATAGGTTATATCATTCGATACCTCCATCAAATAGCTGGGGACGACTTTTGATTTATTGTGAAATCGCTCTTCATTATAGAGAAATAAGCTGAAGTGTGTGCGTAACCTGTATTTTGCGTACTTTTTCCAAATTTGTCAAGCGATTACTTAAGCTGGAAAACAGCAATCGGGGCAACTAAAAAATCGTCCCTGGGTATATTTGTGCAAAACACATTTGTTCAGTAGCAGTCCTCCAGCTTGCATGGTGAATGCTCCACAATCTTTGGAAAAAATTGGTCGTGTTTTTGCAAAAACTACATTTTTTATAATAGCAGCATACAGGATAGCAGTTCAAAGACGATCATGCGTCGGATAATTTGTCCCTGTGAGACCTTCAGATCGACGCCCTTAGTTTGATTTTACGGCTTGCATAGTTCAAGAAATGTTGGATTATTTGATTTCTGCAAAAAGGACAATGTTTCGAAGCCAAAACAAGAAAATCGGCTATATCTCACGGTAGAGAAAAGCTAGAAACTTTCTTTAAAAAGCAAAAATGTGACGCTCAATGAGATCTTTCGAATGAATATTGTGATAGCTGTATAGCAGCACCTTAGTTTAGCAGCACCTTATTTCGGAAAGTTTCATCTAATTTAATCTTGATTTTACGCTGCCAAATAACAATGTGTGCCCAAAAGGAATCACCACCCTAAGAGAACATGTTCGCTTAAGTGAATGTCCAGTAAGGCTGAGAAGCCATTGTCGATTTTATTTTTGTAGTTTGTATGATTGCTGTTGTCATTTTTATGGTATCATTGATTACGTTCTTCTTAAAATAACTATAACCTTAGCAGTAATTGACCAATTCTGAGGAAATTTAACTTTTAAAAGCAATTTTTCAATTTATGCTTCAGTATTTTTCTGATTTCACTTAAGAGAACATGTTCACTTAAGAGAACATGTTCTCTTAAGGTGGTGATTCGTGATTCCTTTTGGGCACATATTGTTGTTTGGCGGTGTAAATCAAGATGAAATTTGATGAAACTTTCCGAAATAAGTTCTTTTAGCGTTCTAACACCCTCCGCGCAATCCCGATTCAAAAATTTGAGATTTCCCTGTCAGAGGTTTTTCCCAAATTCTGAACGTTTGGCAGCTGCTATACAGTTACGATTATAGTCATTTGAAAGATCTCATTGAGCTTCACATTTTTGCTTTTTAAAGTAAGTTTCTAGCTTTTCTCTACCGTGAGATATAGCCGATTTTCTTGTTTTGGCGTCGAAAAATTGTCATTTTTGCAGAAATCAAATTTTCCAACATTTATTGAACTACGCAAGCCGTAAAATCAGACTAAGGGCGTCGATCTGAAGGTCTCACAGGAACAAATTATCCGACGCATGATCGTCTTCCAACTGCTATCCTGTAGGCTGCTATCATAAAAAGTGTAGCTTTTGCAAAAACACGACCAATTTTTTTCCAAAGATTGTGGAGCATTCACCATGCAAGCTGGAGGGCTGCTACTGAACAAATGTATTCTGCACAAATATACCCAGGGACGATTTTTTAGTTGCCCCGATTGCTGCTTTCTAGCTAAAGTAATCGCTTGACAAATTTGGAAAAAGTAGGCAAAATACGGTTTACGCACACATTTCAGTTTATTTCTCTATAACGAAGAGCGATTTCACAATAAATAAAAAACCATCCCCAGCTATACGATGGAGTTATCGAATGATATAACCGATGTCTCGCGAAAAAATTTACTTGAGTCTGCAAAAATTCTGGAAAATTATACTTCTTCTAAAATGTGTTAAAAATATTGTAGAAAAGCAACATTATATAGATTCGTGGCATGCATTAAAAAGAGAAAATGTCAAGCTACATTTTGATATAAAAATGGCTTCTTAACCCTAAGTAATGAATGAGTAATAATGGTGCAAACATTATGCGACCAAAGGGAATCACCACCCTAAGTGGGTGTTCCCTTAAGCGCGGGAATACGGTAATAAAATTTTCCTTTCGTTAGCCAAAAATTTTTAAATTTTTGCCAAAACTTAAACTTTGAAGAGTAATTCCCGTGGTGCAGAAAAGATACAGACGTCTAGTATTTTCTGCAGGTAGGGGCATATGTGTCAAATCATATTGGCAAATGGCAGCTTTGAAGCTTGGGCCTAGCACTCAGTAGAAATTTGGGGATCGGGCACATAAACGCGACGGCTGCACATGGCTGGAAGGCAGCTAAGATTTCAGTACCCGATATTTTTTGACCACACCCATGCTCTACATCTTCGCCAAAAAGTAGGCCAATCGGATAAAGTCGGGGCAAGTCGATTTTAGTAGTCCCCCCTTAATCTGTCAGCTTTACATTTCAGTCACCTTACATAAACCTACACCGAAAGTGAACATCAGAAAACAAGTGCAAAACAACTGACTGAAACTTCACAAAATAATATTTAAAGCACATTTAGTCAAAATATAAAACTGGAGAAGGTCTCCCAAAATGAACTTTGGACTTTGACTCAATGCAAAAAATCAACGATTTTGTCTGCCCTGAAAACGTGAAACTGATTCTTGGAATCTTAATGTTTATTCAAAAATGTTATTCTACAACTATGAACCCAGAGGAACCGAAACGGAAGAATTGCCAGGACAGTTTGAGTTAAGAAATGTCCGTGTACGAAGGGGACATTTGATTTTCAAATGCAGATAAGTAGCAAAAATCAAACAATTATGTTGATTTTTACATCTATTCCTGCATAAACATGAAATACATAGCTGTTCTGAGTTTGATTTTGCATGCCCATCAGTTTCAAAATGCAAAAATCAAGCTGCTTTATGATTGGCTAGAGTCGCGTCTGTTGTGATAGGCAGGCTTCAATCACGTGACCTTCTGTGCAATGAAGATTAAGGCCTGACGTGCATAAAATAGTGCTGGAAAGTGGAAACGATATTGGAAATCACTGCATAACAATTGTGAATAAAATGTATAGAGGTCATTTTGCAAAATTATTGCTAAATATTCATGGTAGTAAAATGTCTAAACTCTAAAAACGCTGCTACGGTTGCAGTGCAGATCGAATACCGAACCAATGATAAAAACTAATTACTGTATCTGAACAGTTTTTAAGTTTTACGTTTGGATTACTGTAAATCTTATCCAGTTAAGAGAAACATAGATTGTGTGTTTTTGAGGATACATCTTTTGAAGCTATAATTGACCATAAACTCAGTAACACAACTTAGCAGATTTAAGCAATAAATCTCTGGAACAAATTTCCAGTCTTACACCATTTTTGCAATTTTTGTAAAAAACTTTTAATCTTGGGTTGCGAAAAAGTTTGTCACTTCTTTGGGAGAGACCGTAAAAACTTGGTTCTTGCCCATCATCCCCCATTACTAAAATTTTTAATTGAATCAATGGAGCTAAAATCTGGTACGGGTATGTTTATGGCCATGCTGAGTTCGAATATCGAAAAATTTTTCAAGGTTTTTTCAATTTAGGTTTTCGAAGTCGTCGAACAGGCGTCTGAAGTCCGTTTTTTATTCAGATTTTTGTTAGCTCAGTGAGCTTGCTTGTATGTCTGCTAGCATGGATAGACGGACTTCATTTTCGATCGTGTTCTGCGACGCCGAAATACCCTATATACAGCTTTTCAGAAAAATCAAAGACAAAAAGTTTTCGGTTTCCCTTGCGAAACGAAAAATCGAATTTCGCGAGATCGAAAAATTTTGCGACGTTTTAACTCAGCATGGCCGAAAACATACCCATTAATTCTCGAAAAATAGGAATGAAATAGGAAGACGATTACAGGTTCAGGAGCGGAACCATAAAAACGTAAAGCTGTAAAACTTCCAGAATCAATACGGTACGAAATCAGACGTGTAAAGATTGTTTCTTTTCATTGATTGTCAGCCAGAATACTCAAGTTCTATGCTTCAGCTTACACCTTGATCCGTAGAAGAAACCGACCTCTTCCGTTCCTGTTCCTAACACTATTCCCCATTTCCTGATTCTGTTCCTGAAATTAGACCCCATTTCCGTTCCTAAGTTTCCTAATACCACAGTTCCTGTTTCTGTTCCTGGTTTTAGACACTATCAATTTAGAAGGCCACTACCCACAACGTCCACTGACAGCTAGCTGCCCCCTCCCCATGATTGCAAGTTTACTAAAAAATTGCAAAAATTGTAAAGCTCAGAGATTGTTCCAGCATTTATTACTTAAAATTATTGATAATTTATGGATAGTATTGCTTAAGGGGGTCCATTTTTGGGACGTTCTTTCGACTTTCTCAATCTCGCAAATTTTTACATATGTTATTGCCAAGAGGTATATTTTAACGGGATTTTAAAATTAAAGTCGTAAGTCTTACGGTTGTCGAGTAACTTCACCTCAAAGTTGAAGGTTCATGTGTTAAACATAGGCAGTGAAAAAAGTTGTCATCTTTTCGCGTGCGCCAAAAAAATCTCCCGACAAACATTCATGAATTTGAGTAGTAATGGGTCAGCACCAGGCGTCGCATTCGGTGGAGGTGGTGGTGTAAAGAGGCTGGGAGACTCTGGTGGAGGTTGTGGTGTAAGCGGCGAAAGCGGCAATAGCGGCCTTTCAGAGGTGGTGGAGGTGTAAGCGGCGCTAGCTTTTCGTCGACCGGAACCATGGCCGACCATAGCTTAAATTTGAAAATTCGCTATTTTTAACGGCAAAAGCTTACCTATAGGGTTTTTTGGCCTGTAGAATTTAAATATAAGCTTAGTTTTCCTCTACAACTTAAGCTCCACGCTGCTAGTGACCAAAACCATGGCTAACCCCACCATAAAATTAAAAATTGCGCATTTTCATCGGGAAAAGCTTACCCATATGGTCTTCAGGCATGTAGAATTCAAATATGGGCTTAGTTCTCTTGTATTACCTAAGCTCCAACCTGTATATGACCGGAACCATTATTGCTGTAACGATAATGTTAAGCCAGGCGAACTGGCGGAAAAATTTTGTTTCTAGCAATGTACAGCAGGGTTTACAAGCGACTACACATTAAAGTGTCGCAGTCTAAAAACATTTTCCGTCTAATTGCAATTAGACTGAGAATTTCAGTCTAATTGCAATTGTGCTAGTCTAATAGCATGAGACTGAGCGATATGCTGTTAGACTGAAAATTTTCAGGCTAATTGCAATTAGACGTACTATTGTTCGCCTAATTGTAATTTAACGAACAGAGCCTCGTCTAATTGCATTTTGATATAAAATGTTTTGTTTAGTATATAGGATTTTATGTAATTATGTAATTTTATGTAATTATAAGTATTTTGGATTTTCTTGTTAAAATTATTTTCTTCCCAGTGCTCAATGCTTGCAATCCAGATTAAGGGACGACTGGTCAAGGGTTTGAAAGGTTTAAACTTTTGGATGTCTTAAAATTAAAAGTAAATTATATATAGATGTGTGCACTGAAGTCTTCAAGTTTT
Source organism: Trissonchulus latispiculum (assembly GCA_030248195.1). Taxonomy (NCBI): domain Eukaryota; kingdom Metazoa; phylum Nematoda; class Enoplea; order Enoplida; family Ironidae; genus Trissonchulus; species Trissonchulus latispiculum. The sequence goes on along the minus strand of JASAND010005887.1, from coordinate 11,251 downwards.
CAATGTCTAAACGTAAACTATTTCTACTATGTTTTTAATGCTATACTTAAAATATCTTTTCGACTTTCTGTGCCCTTCTCCGTATACAGTTATAGTGAAGCGCTGTTCCAATACACTAACCAAAACATTTTATATTAAAATGCAATTCGACGAGGCTCTGTTCGCCCAATTGCAATTAGGCGAACAATAGTACGTCTAATTGCAATTAGACTGAAAATTTTCAGTCTAACAGCATTACGCTCAGGCTCATGTTATTAGACTAGCCCAATTGCAATTAGACTGAAATTCTCCGTCTAATTGCAATTACACGGAAAATGCTTTTAGACTGCGACATATACCAGGTACAAAACACAACAGTAAGTCAATGACTACAATCATAATGGTTCCACAGTATCCATTCCAGTTCTATAAACCATCCATCTGCAAGGCGTACTTGGGCACATATTCGTCGCCACATTTCAGGGCAATTTCTGTGACATTGCAGTGTTCAAACTTGAAAGGGTTCTTTGTGAAAAATCCGTTGAATGCTTCAGCATCTACCAGGCTTAGGACCACTCTTCGTGGCAATTGGCCACTATAAATTGAGTTTTCAATTATATGCCGAGATCCTGCAGCTATATATCTTGTAGCCATTTTAATACTTCGTATAGGACATTTTGTGGTATTTGCAAGATTTATTCGATTGGTAGTAAAAGAGACTCTTGTGGCCTTACTTTCCAGACGTACCATCTAATATCGTCTACTAATATCTTGTACTTAGTACCGTTACTGATGAGACAGAATTTATCGCTGTTTCTGTGTAATTCCAATGCTAGTCACAATCGCTTAGCAAGTATCTTTCCTGCTTAAACAGGTCATAATGCAGTGGAGCCCGTAGTTCAACTGCGTTGTTGTCTAGAAACGGTTTGGCTCTTTTTTTGCTGCTTTCGAGCCTAGTTCAAAATTGTCATCCTTGTAAAACAAACTTAAAAAAGGTAAAGGGATCTCTGGAGAGAACTCCAACCTACAGAAGGTTATAGGGTGCCGGTGCTTATCTCCGGATTCACAGCCCGAAGCCAGGAGCGACAACTCTAATGTTGACTACATCTGTGGAAGGGGGGCCAGCCCTTCATCAGGCATTACGCCAGAACACAGACTCCTGTTACCTTTCCACCGCAGTGGTGCCCATTTACCGACCAGTTAAGGATAGACAGCTGGAAAACAAACTTAGTTGTTGATGAGAGTTTTTGGCGTCCCGTCCGTAGTTTAGCAGAGTCTCCAAGTATGCATAAAGTGGGCCAGAGTTGTAAATTTCCTTGTCGCTGAGTTTAACTATAAGGCGCTCAAATAGGGTTTTCCCAATTAGATTGATTGGAGCAACGAGAAAGTCATACAGTTCCATCAGCTGCCGTCTGAGTCACAGCTGCGCCAGCATCCGTTAGCACTCTGACTTTAATGTAGAGGTAGTTTTTGTTGATGTATTCGTCTGTATTCGTATTCGTATTCGTATACATGTATTCGTCCCTTGGGACGAATATCCTGAATGGACCAGAATTGGTTACAGGATTTTGAGGGTAATATTCTGACCAGTAACCTTTCTCAACAGCCACCTGAGTGGGTGGGAGTGAGAATAAGTCTAGTTCCCTCTTGAAACCGGGGACAGAATTTGCGTAAAGTCGCTTAGTCATTGTTTAAAATATTCTTTTTTTGACGCTTAGCTTTGCTTCTGCCTATTGTTTCCGTACTGCCTGCGAAATCGTTCTGAAGATGCCACCAAGTACTTTACCGAATCCAACACCACGCTAATAGGGCACACCTTTCTAAAATGCCCCACCTGTTTGGAGCAAACTATGCTCCCAGGTTTTCACGCTTTAGGGATAATATGGAGTTCTCATAATTGTAGTCTTCTAAAGTGCAGTTTTACAAACACTCTTCCGTAATTGAATGCAATGTGTCTAGCATTATCGTCGTTTATATAGATTTCGATTGTGTCAAACTCCTCTTTGAGTACTGGAACGTAGTGCGGGTTGTTGTATATCTTATCTATAATGTCTCCGTGTTCACCTTCACCGTGAATGGGCGCAGTTGTATTTCCGACGCTTTGAGGTGCTACAATGTCACAGTGACGTTCATGGAATAGAATCCTGCCCTCATATCGGATTCTCCAGTTGCAATAATCTAGTATTTTGTAACGACGCTTGACGTTAGGGAGTACCAGTCGTCAAGATCTTCTCTATCCTCAGTAGGCGGCTGAGAATCTAGCAGTCTTTCATTGAAACCCAGCATATACGCCAACTTTTCGCTAAACCTGATACTGAAAAAGTATGGGTGCTCAAGATTGTCTGGGTTTTCAAACACTTTAAACACTACACGATGTAGATCTTTGTCAAAGTAGAACTTGTACTCAGCCACTACACCAGTCTCATTTTTCAAATACTGAATGCTTGTTGAATTGTTTAGCTGTGGTGTGGTAGCTTTGCACTAAAACTGCTTAAAGTGTTAAAGTCGTTTGTATTGCTAGGTAGATGAATGTAAAAATCCGTCATTTTCGTTAATCCAGCTGTTAAATGTCAGGGTATCCTAACCACTTGACCAGATATTGCTTATTTTTACCTCTGCCTCTAGTTTTTTCGATCTCGCGAAATGAGATTTTTCGTTTCGCAAGGGAAACCAAATTTTTTGTCTTTGATTTTTCTGAAAAGCTGTATATAGGGGATTTCGGCGTCGCAGAACACGAATCGAATATGAAGTCCGTCTATCCATGCTAGCAGACTTACAAGCAAGCTCACTGAGCTAACAAAAATCTGAATAAAAAACGGACTTCAGACGCCTGTTCGACGACTTCGAAAACCTAAATTGAAAAAAAACCTTGAAGCATTTTTCGATATTTGAACTCAGCATGGCCATAAACCTACCCGTACCTGATTTTAGCTCCATTGATTCAAATAAAAATTTTAGTAATGGGGGATGATGGGCAAGAACCAAGTTTTTACGGTCTCTCCCAAAGAAGTGACAAACTTTTTCGCAACCCAAGATTAAAAGATTTTTTTAAAAAAATGCAAAAATGGGGTAAGACTGGAAATTTGTTCCAGAGATTTATTGTTTAAATCTGCTAAGTTAAGTTATTGAGTTTATGGTTAATTTCAAAAGATGTATCCTCAAAAACACACAATCTATGTTTGTCTTAACTGGATAAGATTTACAGTAATCTAAACGTAAAACTTAGAAACTGTTCAGATACAGTAATTAGTTTTTATCATTGATTCGGGATTCGATCTGCACTGCAACCGTAGCAGCGCCGTCAAGTCAAAAGAAAGAAATTCAACCAATCATGCTTTAACGAATTAACTTAGTTTAGACATTTTATTTTATACTTTATAGCACGGCTCTGCGTGCATCCAGATATATATATATATATATATATATATATATACGCACGCCGTGCGGGAAGCTCCGAGTGTGTGGCACGAGTGCGCGAGGCGCACGAGTGCCACGCACGAGGGCTTCCCGTGCGACGATGCATACATCTCTGAATGCAAGCAATGTCGTGTTGTAAAGTACTTATACAACGAAACAAGCCACAAATGAAGCTTTCCACTAAATTAATAAAACTTGAGTAAGTGATGCTGCAGCTAAGACACAAGTTCAAGCAATTTTCCAGGTCATCTGGCAGTAGATTTGCCGCGGCTGGGAGGCCTTTTTTGTGTGCAGCTGAGCTGTCTAGGTTGGAGCTCAACTGCACACACTGCTGCGCTATGCGGGTAACTGTATGGCGCAGCAAAAGTTTAGGTGCTGGCCTCCCAGCGTGCAGTGTGCGGATAATTAAATTATCAACACGGTGCACGATACAGAAGAGCAACAAAGCTCTCTGTAGCGTGCACTCAGCTATATATGTCGTGCCTAACTCCCGAAATTGCCGGTTTCTAGAAATCGGCAAGCAATTTTGCTCATTTCTAGAAATCAGTAACAGCCTTGCCGAACTCTAGAAATCGGTAAAATTTTTGCTCATTTCTAGAAATAGGCGTCTTGCCCATTTCTAGAAATGAGCAAAACAGTATTGCCGATTTCTAGAAATCGGCAGCGAATATTTTCAGTTTGTGATCAAACTAAGGCCGACGTATACTGCTCACAATCTGCGCAAAACCAAGGCGGTAGACTTCAAATTTGGTGGACATGCTTTTGAAAACTCTTTCAAACTCTGAAAGTTCGAATCTTGCTTGGAACTGAAAGAAAACAAAAGAATTCGAAATTTCCATGTAGCAGAGTCGATCTGTCATCAAAACTAAAAATCATTTTATAGACATTCCAGTTTCTTCTGCTGCCGATAACGATACCAGTGCTTAAAAATTAGAAGAATTTTGAAGTGAACCAGAAGGAACTTCTTACTATCTATATCACGAAAGTCAAGGTTCCTTCCGCATTATCCCACCCCCCCCCCCTCCTCGCAGTGTCGGAAGCAGTTTTTGTGGTGCTGAGCGCAGAATTGAGAACCGCTAACATTTCGTTAGCTCAGGACAAGCTGACATAATTTTTTTCTTTTTTTGGGGGGGGGGATCCCGAGCAAATCACATGGGATTAGTAAATGTAGTTTAATACAGCACGTGATTTGCCCTGCGGCCGCCCAGCCCCTTACGCCGCGTCCACGTACAACAGTGTATTACATCTACCATGACAATGCGTATGCGTGCAAGCGGCAAGGTCACGGCAGGGTTAGTAGACAAAAAATACAAGACAACGGGCAGTTGAAGACCGCGGTAGCTTGACCTGTTTGTAAAAAATTTTAGAAAAAGAATGCACCAAGATTAAGAAAAAGATTACATGAAGCGTATATATATACTTTATATATATACGTATTTACTTTCTCGAGATCTCATGAATTCCATAGCGCGCAAAGGACTACGGTCCTTTTAGTGCACGCCCCCGAATAAACTTTTGAAGCTGAGATTCATATCCTTTCAATTGTTGCTTAAAGGAAAAATTAGAAACACAAGATACCAGGTTTTCTGGTAGGCTATTCCAAATATTTGCAATTCTATAGAAAAATGAACTTCCAGTACGATTTTTCTTAAATGCCTTAGGCCTGATACACAAGCTATTCTGTCTTCTCGTTCCGATGTCAGTCAAATAAGTAAAGCAATCATCAAACGAACAGTCATATACATTATGAGCAATATTATGCATTACACATAAATCGGCGATGATACGTCTCATTTCCAAAGACTGTAAATCACACTTGACAAGTCGTTGGTTATAGGTTAAGTGTACAAGTCCACGAAGACGTTTTGTGAAACTTCTCTGTACATTTTCAATGGCGTCAATATCTTTCAGCAGATAAGGAGACCAAATTGAAGTACAATACTCCAAAATGGGCCTTACGTAGGCAATGAATAATTTAACCATCAGTTTTGTATCTCTACTGTTGAAACTTCGAAAAATAATACAAACCCTTTGACTAGCTTTAGACTTCAGTTCAAAAATATGCCGTGAAAAACTTAAATCATTGCAAATGGTAATTCCCAAATCACGAACAAAATTTGCTGTATCTATGGTTTCTCCACCCAAACAATATTCTTTTCCTTCATTCCGATTACCAATATGCATAACAAGACACTTCGACACCGAAACATCCATTTGCCAAATACCGGTCCAATTATCAACAGAATTTAAATCTGACTGTAGCATATCTCCATCCAACGCAGTATTTACAATTTTTGAAATCTTTGCATCATCAGCAAAAAGAATAGCTTCACCCAGAAGATTATCAACAAAATCATTAATGTACACAGCAAATAACAGTGGACCCAAAACAGCCCCCTGCGGCACACCGCCAGTTACTTCCTTCCAGGAGGACTTTGATGTACCTATCTAGACCCTCTGTAATCTCCCCGTAAGAAAAGCTTTGATCCATTGCAAAATTTTACCTCGAATTCCATAAGCCTCCAACTTACATAAAAGTTTAGCGTGAGATACTGTATCAAATGCTCGCATAAGATCAATATAAACAACATCAATGGAATCACCTTTATCCCAAGCATTGAACCAATGGTGTGTGCACTGAAGCAGTTGGGTAAGGGTAGATCTTTTATGCATAAAACCATGTTGGCAAGAAGTAATTAAATTATAATTAGACAAATGATTAACCATAAACGGCTTGAGAACTCGTTCGAATACTCTGCAACAGACTACCGTTAAACTGACTGGTCTGTAGTTTTTTGGGCATTTTCGACTACCTTTCTTAAAAATAGGACAAACATCTGCTTTTAGCCAATCATCAGGCAAAGCAGAATCCATCAAAGACTTTTTGAAGATTTTAAACAGTGGATGTGCAAAAGAATGAGCTAATTTTTTGAAAAGAATAGTTGGAAGCCCATCGGGACCTGCCGACAACTTAGGGACCAAGTTATTCATAACTTTAAATACGTCAAGTTCATCGAAACCACAATCAGTAAGGCATTCTTCTGGTGCAATTTTATCCTGTATAGGAGGATTCACTCCATTATCAGCAGTAAACACAGACACAAACGTATCATTCAATAAATTGCACTTATCAACATTATCGATCACAATACTACCGTTTGCGTTAGTAAGAGAACCAATACTGGACGATTTGGGGTTTATGCGCTTTCTTGCATACGCATAAAACTTGTTAAGACAATTATCATTAGCCAAACGATTTTCATATAAACTTCTATCAGCAGAAACAGACTGCCTTACTTTAATGCAAAGCTGTCTATGCAGGTTTCTATTGTGCGGACTTTTGCATTTCTTGAAACGTTTCCAGAGACGCTTTTTTTCACGTAAAAGTCGGACAGTTTCTGGAGAAAGAGGAACTCGTGAAACTTTTTTGGCGCAATTGACTAAGGGCACAAACTGTTGAACAGCATAAGTTAAAGCATCTTTAAAAACCAGCCAGTATTTGTTAATGTTAGTACATCCCATAAACATTATATTCCAGTCCAACATATCAAAAAATATAGACATACTTTCATAGTCACCGATACGATAATCCCTGGCTTCTTGAATTTCACTTTCTAGGTTTAAACAGAAATTTGGACGAAAATGCACAATACCATGTCTACTAGTTACTAGTGGTTCATCAATAAAAATATCAGAAACACTAAATTCTGTAGGTCCGAAAACTAAGTCAAGAGTATTAAATGGAGACACAAAATGAGTTGGTTCCAAAACAAACTGTGTAAAATTATTGTCAACAAAGAAGTTTACAAATTGTTGAGATTCTTTGTCACCATAAGCAAGAGGCACTTCCCAGTCTATTTTTGGTTGATTAAAATCGCCTACGAGAAAACAGTTACCACACCCACTTTTAGCACTAATAATATTTTCAAAAGCACTATTTATATCTGAAACCCCTGCTGTTGGAGAATGGTAAACGACTCCCACTCTAAATTTTGTTTTTTCAAAGTCAAAGATATCCACCCACAATGCTTCGCATCCTTTACCACTAAGACCGTCACACACACAATACGATACCTTTTGCGAGACATACATCATAATACCACCACCAATTCGAGGCATGTCTCGACCCACTATTTCAACCGATGCTCGATCCATTCTAATTAAGCTGTATCCATCTATGGTAAAATTGCTATCAGAGTCGAGGCCAGGTATGAGCCATGTGTCAGTGATGCAAGTAAGTAATGGTTTAAAGGAAAGTGAGCTCACATATGATTTCAGGTGTTCAATTTTATTTCGAATTGAACAGGCATTTAAAAGAAGGCAGTTTCCAGAATCAATAGATTGCCTTGGTTTTTTTCTTGATGCTTTATTCGGGGGCCCCCATCCTATGCCTCGATTACATTCCCAGTTCTACGATTCACAATAATACCTTTACGTATAATTGCATCTTCACAGGTTTCACGGGCTTTGGCCAGCTTGGCGCGAAGCGCCTCATCTCTGCGTCGCTCACGGAAAGTCAAATCAGGACGGGCCCAAACCTTGGACCAGCGAGCTTTCTTCGTCTGTTGGTCCTTGACTGATCCAATAAAGGCAAATTTGGCAGCAGTAGGATTGAAGACAACCTTCAAGATTCTTGGCTTCCCATCCTTACGTGGTAAACCATCACGGAAAGCATCTTGCACACAATCCGGATCAACACCAGACTTACCAACCAAATATTCAGCTTCAATAATAATCAATAATAATCAATAATAAGCTTCTTTAATATTCAGCTTAACTTTAGCTTTAGCTAACTTTTGCTTATATTGAGCTAACGAAAAGCTGAATTGAAAAACGGACTTCAGATTCGTGCTCAGCGCCCGAGAGAAGCCCTATATGTACGTCTTCAGAAAAATCGGAAACAAAAATCTTTTTAACCCGTTAGCAAGTTATATTTTAAAATTGCAAAAATTTTTAATTTTAAAACTTGCATTTGCGATATCAGCAGGTCAGAAAACCTACCCCAAACAAACTTCAACTGAATCCGTCAAATTGTGCTTCTTCGGACACTGTGGAGGAAATGGATTATTATTATTATTATTATTATTATTATTATTATTATTATTATTATTATTATTATTATTATTATTATTATTATTATTATTATTATTATTATCCTGAATTTAGTTAGTTGAATATATGGTTATTCTCCAGTAGTACTAACGAAAATTTCAGTTGAGCACATCAAATTCAGTAGTTTAACGCGGATTTCTTAAAGAAGACAAATAAATTCTAATCAATATTTGCTTGCCCATTTCTAGAATTCGGCAATTTGAACTTTTGCCGAATTCTAGAAATCGGCAACGGATTTCGTCCATTTCACAAATGGTCAAGATGCTTGCCTATTTCTACAAATGAGCAAACATATTGCTGATTTCTAGAATTTGGCAAGGCTGTTGCCGATTTCTAGAAACGAGCAAAACTGCTTGCCGATTTCTAGAAATCGGCAATTTCGGGAATTAGGCACGACATATGTACGCACGCAATTAACATAGGAAAAGGGAGAGTGAGTTGTATAACAATGAATATTTAGCAATAATTTTGCAAAATGATCTCTATACATTGTATTCACAATTGTTATGCAGTGATTTCCAATATCGTTTCCACTTTCCAGCACTTACTTGTTTTTTGATGAGTTTCGATAATTATTTGTTTTGAGCCGTAGAAACAAAATGTATCAGACATGTATATAATTGTTTAGAATCAAGAGTACATATTATAAGAGTGTGCAACTTGGCACACTCTATGTTATCAGAGCAAAAACTATGCTCTGCTCGCTAACGGACGACCCCCCCGCAAATCATTACCTGGTCGAAACGGGGGTACGCTCACTCGCTGTATGTTTATGTACTTAAGCTCGAAAACACAAGCAGTGTGTTAGCGAATTTTGTGCCGGCTTCGAGGGGCATCTAGCGCCAAATGCCTCTAAAAGATGCAATCACGACTCGGAGAAATTATGTATTGTAGAGATCAGATCAGAACAAGTAACCCCTTAAAAGGGGATAATACCGCCGTAGAGTTTGGAATTTATGTGTTCAACGTTTTGTTTGTTTTCATCATACTGTTCATAGTATGATCATAGTGTACGGTGACGTTAGCTTTTGACTAAAGTTTCAACTCCCCGACATTTGCGGTCTCTGAGACAAAAGAATGGGGGTATTTTATTGCCATCTGCCATTGCTAATTGTGAAACCAAAATTCTACCGGAAGAAGGATTCGATCTGTGTCCAGAACAGCGCCAAGCGGACACCCTAGCCACTACACTACTCTGACTATAACATTTTTATTGAGTAAACTGCTAGAGAGAAAATTATCATTTATCTGTATATGTTTATTTTAAACAATTTATTTTATCTAAATTCTAAAGCAAAGCAAACTCTAATGAAATAAATAGAGTGCAAGCTCAAACTCAGTCTTAGCACACGAAAATTGTAACAACAGTTTAGCTATTCCTGCCAATCAAGTGACAGGCAAACAACGCCAGATTTTCTATACTATGAGAAAAGGCAGAGAGTGATTGTTTGCAAAACAATTTACAGGGCATTGAAAATGCACTAAATCGACTGTAATGATACTCTAAAAATTGCAGAAGAAATTGTTGAAGATAGGACGGAAATCCTCCGCGCAAAGCAATTTACATGCAAAACATATGAATTCAGATGGGTCAACCCATTACAAGTGTACCGCCTCCGGCGGTATAATAACTATTATATAGTTGCCTGGCTGCAACCGTAGCAGGAAAAATGATAAGGCTACACAGATAGCTATAAACTCACTCACCACTCTGTAGTTAGTAGTGTAGCGGGGCTAGTAAGTTTCACTTACGTACTAACACCGTTACCACGCCCTGACGTAGCGGACGCGGAGACCGTGGCACAGATGGACAACTGACCGACTACAGGAGACGGTCGGGACAGCCTCGCCAGACAATATACGCAGGGGTAATCCGATCCTAAGGGCGAGATGACTCGCACTCTCACTCACTCAGAATTGAACTACCTACCTAGCAGGAGCTCAGTGAAACTCAAACCTAACTAAATACACTTTAATAAGAAACAGAACAACAAGTTATAGTTAATAACAACAACACAATAATAATACTGGGATGAACCCTCAAGCACACAAACAAACACACAATAAACAAGACTTACAGTTACAGCGGGCTGACGGGGGTCACAGAAATATATACAGCAAATAAGGGGGAGAATAGCAGAATTAAACGCGACTGTACACGACGGCAGAAATAACAAGAGTGAGGGGGGGAGCGAGTGTTGGGTTGGACCCTCCCACGAGCGCCCCCTAGTGAGAATTTCCCCCAAATCATGTAGCTCCCAAAGTCACGAGGGGGGAACCCACCCAATCCCACGCATACACGTAGGGGGAGCTACGTGACTTGCAAACGTGTCCCAGCCCACAATGATGATGTTATAGGAAGCCAAGCGGGTAGCTAGCCTAGCTACAACCGCCAGCAACGGAAAGGTTGACCATTCCAACCTTGATCCGTTACATCTCCCCAGGGCTCGCCATCCGAACTCCCGAGAGGATCACTGCACAAATGGCGAACTGGTACGTGAGCTGAACTCTCAAACAGTACAAACAGTACAGAGCAATGATGCTACTAGTACAAAACAACACACTGCAGACTGCAAGTCAGAAACCATAAGCTCTAAACTAAATTAATCAAACTAACAAGTGTAGAAAAAACACAAAACAAGTGACTAAATACTACATAATACAGTTGAGTAAGCATATACTAGGCACCATGAGATGCTAGCAACAGTCAAAAATTAAAGCACAAAATGACAAAAATTAAACA
>JASAND010005886.1:0-14633 GCA_030248195.1 Trissonchulus latispiculum | reverse complement strand
CATTCCTTACCTACTACTTAGCCTACCCAGCTTTCAGTGGGACTCCAGGGAACATTTCATGGCGCTGGTATTTGGAGCAACTGATTTTGCCTGCGAATTTATGCAAGAGGTGACTTTGTTAATTAGGATTCTTTTGCACTTCTTTGCTCAGTTGGATTAAGACTTGTTATAAGTAGAAGGCACGTCTTTTGGGGGAGAGTCGGATAGGGTGGCCCGCTTCCGCGCCCCCCTTCCCCGAGTTGAAAACTGATTACAAATTTTTAGCAAGCTAAAGAGGATCAAGAATTTAACTGAAAATCTTGGTTATACTACATTGTTACGAGGTAAATTCGCCTGCGGCGCTATTTTTCTACGAAAACATCCATAATAGCTCTAGGTTTTGTTTGATAATGTTTACCAACTGTGTGCATAATGAGGAATTTTCACAGTTTTACCACTTTCCCCCCCTCCTCCCTTTACAATTTCTTGTGCCTGCACGTGACATTCGCAGCAATGTCAATTTATGCTGTGTACAGTTCAGTTGAGCTTAGTTGAGCAGAGGGACAAATTCTACTGAGCAGAATAAAGGAGACGACTTCTGTGTATGTTCGTGACCGTCTGTTTTAAGGGTTTGGGAAATTTAAATTTTCTAGTTCTTTCAAACGAAAAGGAAACATTTGTCACTAAATTTTTGTAAATGAGCGGTGGTAGTAATTCCTAAGATTATGTTTCTAGAGGGTAGAGATACTTTTGACAGCTTCAAATGCTGCTTTGGTGTACTATTTGTGTACATAAAGGAGGTGTGTCTGCCAGCTTGCTAAAATTTTTTGGGAGTCTTTTTGTGCCGGAGTTTGAGGTGTGTGTTTTATGCGTTTTTTGGTGGACGGATCTTGACAGGGTACCACGCCATCGGTTGATTCTATAGTTTTTGTGGAATAAACACGTTGGCACAGACTGCTTGTTCTGCAATTACGCTATACTAATCTGTTCTATACTTTTTATTCTATTTCTTGTTTCAGGGAAGTAATCTCAAATTGGACTAGACCTGCTGCTACAGCTGTCAAATTACGGTGGACGCTAATCCGTTCCGCCTCTTAATGCTCTACGAACTGCCTGCTGTCTGCCTCTACTGGGCTCTTGGTTGAACTGTCTGTTGTTTTCCTCTGCAGGGTTGTTGATTGCAACTGGTTTAATTTGTGTACATTGCGTTTTTCTTGTAACTTCGTGTTGTGTTATTCTATATTAATATTCCATATCATTCTACACTAATATGTTACTTGTCCAGTATGAACTTAGGTGGTCTTTTAGTTAGAATATTGCTTTTTTATGGAAACAAATTATTGATCTTTTCTCTGAGAACAACTTTTTGGAATAAAAACAACAGCTATTACAGGAATGGACGTCTTCAAAAATACTTTGCATTTTTAGTAAGAAATTTTAACACTTAATTACACTTTCTTCCTATTTTCAAGCTACGTACTGCAAGAAATCTCGTCTTAACTGCTGTGATTGTCAATTTCTTCTATCATGTTAATGGTATATGCTTCCGTGCAGGGTCCGTGTATTAGGGTTGCTGTCAGCTATCTTCTATTTTTATTTGTACTTTCTACTAACTGTTTTTTTGTTAATCCGTTTACTATTATTACTGATATTGTAGTTTTGTCCTTCTTCTTTTGTCTGACATATTACTAGTCTGAACTTCTGTTGTCATTACATGAAACTAGTAGATCACAGTAATACATTAGCTGGATTTTCTTGGTTAGGCGTGTGAATTATAGGGATTACAGGGAACTTATGCTTTGTGCACTGTTCTCCTTTGCACTGTGCTGATTTGATTACTGGATCCCAGGCTTCAACTACATTCAGTGTATTCAGTGTTTAAATATTCAGTGGATCTTAGTGCTTATGTGATTTCTTCGGTGTTTCCTTTCTAAACTTGAAGCTAGTGCGGTTGCTATTAATTTGGTTTAATTTATGGGGGCCAGTGTTGTATTCTCTGTATTAATTTTTTCCAATTTTGTGCCCTTCTGTTACAACTTCAACTTTTATGTTGGCTACTGCATTTTTTGTATTTCTGCTTTCGGTGTATTACTCTTTGCTGCTTTTGTTTATAGTAAAATTAGCTTTGGGAAATTATAGTCAGGTAGTTAGGTTGCTTCCTGCAGCTATTACTGCCCCGTTGTGTCACTCCTAAATGATTGCTAGTTGTTTTACTTTAATATTGGGACTTGGGCACTCGGTTGCAGGAGTTAGATGTGACGTTTACAAGGAGAGTGAGTCTAAAGCGGAAAAATACAAGAAACTAGTAACAAAAATGCCCTAACGGTCATTGCTAAAGGGGAGAATAGGGAAATGCTGCTAAAGCGGAAAAATGCCAATAGTTTCGTGCAGATTAATGTGTACTCAGCGCCTAAAATTATTGAAACCAGCTTTTTGCCGCAGAATAGGGAATCTAGCCAGCACCTAAAATGATTTAAACCAGCTTTTTGGTGCAGAATAGGGAATCTACTCAGCGCCTAAAATTATTGAAACCAGCTTTTTGGTGCAGAATAGGGAATCTAGTCAGCGCCTAAAATGGTTGAAACCAGTTTTTTGGTGCAGAATATGGGATCTAGTCTGCGCCTAAAATGACAGAAACCAGCTCTTTGGTGCAGAATAGGGAATCTAGCCAGCGCCTAAAATGACAGAAACCAGCTCTTTGGTGCAAAATAGGGAATCTAGTCAGCGCCTAAAATGATTGAAACCAGCTTTTTGGTGCAGAATAGAGAATCTAGCCAGCGCCTAAAATGATTGAAACCAGCATTTGGGTGCAGAATAGGGTATCTAGCCAGCGCCTAAAATGATTGAAACCAGCATTTGGGTGCAGAATAGGGTATCTAGCCAGCGCCTAAAATGATTGAAACCAGCGTCTGGGGTAGAATAGGCGCCTCTCGCCATCCACCCTATTCGCGTGAACTCGAAAAATTTACGAAGGAGGATGAACTCCCCAGATAGGCATTCACACTTACGTGTTTGATTCTCTGTATTTCTGTTTGTGCTTTCGTGCATCACTAGTTTCTCGTCCAGTGGGAAAAACCGGTTTGATTTGGGAGAAGGGATGAGCCGTTTGCACAAACCGTGTAGATTTGCTTAGTGCTGTATGCATGAATGAAATCACGCATTCTGCTAACCTTGATTTGCACCGGAGACGTGGCGGTTAAGGTAGGTTGAAATTTATCATGTTGGAATCTACGTACTTACACGTCCATGTGTGTCCATTATATATGGACACGCTATAGTGGTGCTGAATTTGAGTGAGTATAAGTGAAGAGCACAAATGCTTTTACATAGAACCAAGATCATGCTTAGCCGCATTGCTGTCAGGGCTCCGCAGCTAATTCTGTTTGGCATACAGACTGCTTGATATTCATTCCGTTCAGTCGCACTGCAGATCACACTGCATCGCACCGTCACTTTTTTCAGTACAGCTCCTTGTACGGAATTACTTTATCGTCTGGACTCATAGGTTGAATCAACCGACAATCATCAGTAAAATCAGTCAATGTACTCACGCCACTGCGATTGAGCATCTGAGTATTTCACGCGAATAGGGTGGATGGCGAGAGGCGCCTATTCTACCCCAGACGCTGGTTTTCAATCATTTTAGGCGCTGGCTAGATACCCTATTCTGCACCCAAATGCTGGTTTCAATCATTTTAGGCGCTGGCTAGATACCCTATTCTGCACCCAAATGCTGGTTTCAGTCATTTTAGGCGCTGGCTAGATTCCCTATTCTGCACCAAAAAGCTGGTTTCAATCATTTTAGGCGCTGACTAGATTCCCTATTTTGCACCAAAGAGCTGGTTTCTGTCATTTTAGACGCTGGCTAGATTCCCTATTCTGCACCAAAGAGCTGGTTTCTGTCATTTTAGGCGCAGACTAGATCCCATATTCTGCACCAAAAAGCTGGTTTCAAGAATTTTAGGCGCTGAGTAGATTCCCTATTCTGCACCAAAAAGCTGGTTTAAATCATTAGGCGCTGTCTAGATTCCCTATTCTGCGGCAGAAAGCTGGTTTCAATAATTTTAGGCGCTGAGTACACATTAATCTGCACGAAACTATTGGCATTTTTCCGCTTTAGCAGCATTTCCCTATTCTCCCCTTTAGCAATGACCGTTAGGGCATTTTTGTTACTAGTACAAGGCAAAATTAACGCATATGGACAGCGCATACACTTGTATACTTTTTACATGCATATGCATAGTTATGTGTTAAAGTCCTTTGTTTAAAGTGTACAGTGGTCAGCGAGAGAAGGGGCTGGTTTTTCTTAGGCTGGTGCGAGGCTGGGGCTGGGGCTGGTTTTTACCCACACCCAAATTTTAACAAATAAAAAATCACTTTCATATTTTGTTATATACTGAAAGTCAGAACAGCAGCTAGAGCAAAACTAACGCAAAATTCGAGCTCAGCGACCTCGAAAACCCTTATAGCCGTTGTTTTTGATGTTGTCTGACACTCTGGAAGTCCAACCTGGTAACCAGCCTGGCCTGAACCGTCCGACGGTAAACGTGATCCCAGAAGTCAGTAGTACACTACAGTTACCTAAAAACTAATGCCAGATTTGAATTCTGCGCACTAGAAAACCCCCTAGGACACGTTTGTAGCCACTTCTGGCTGCCCAGTTGGTACCTGGAGGGTCCGGAAGGGTCCGGCCGGGGTCACGTGACCGTGGGTCATATACCACTAACATACGAAGTCCTAAGTTTCTCTGCCAAAACGGCTGGAAATAAGTTATAATCACTCACAAACACGGAAAAACAACATTTTAGCCTTTAAAACGGCATTTTATAGCCACCAGACTTCATACTAGACCTTGCCGGGGCCCATCAGTGACCACTAAGACTTCGGCGGGGTCAGTTGCCCGAGTTCGAGCACTAGGTTGGTGGTTTTGGGTTCTAAATTCTTTAATGCGCTCTATCCAAAACTGATGAGAAAACTAGCTGCTCTCTAGGATCCGATCCGCCACTGATTTTTTTTGTTAACGAGTGATTTTTTTGTGAAACCGTCAACAAAAATCACAAACTTTTGCCTACTGCAACTTACTGGTAGGTGGTAGAGCAGCGAAACTGGGGTGGTTTAAAGCTTAGCCCAAGACCTATCCATGGGTCCTCAAAGTAATCGATTTGGTTTAGTTTTGCGAAAGTTCCAGCCAAAAAACCAAATTTTGATTTTTTTGTTAACCTTGCTATGTTATGGATCTTATGACTCAATATTGACCTTATTTTGGGCTTGGAAACATGTTGGCAATCAAGTTTTTGAGTATAAAACCACTGTCTAATGTTAAAATTAACTTTATGGTTTGATGTTTTTATCTTTAGAAACGGCTGAAAAAAGCATAAAAAAATGAAAAATTCTTTTGGGGGGAGAGTTGGGGGGGTCTCCAGAGGGAGCCCCCCGAAAAGGTTGGGGGAGGGGGGAGCATCCCCACCCCAAATCTCCGTTACACCTATGGGTGGGGCCCCCCATAGGTGTAGCAGGCTACAGTTTACTCCCTGTGAGACCCCCCACGAGAAGGCCAGACACCCCTCTCCCCATACCCGACCTTGACTACTTCCCCCCCCCCTCCAAGCTCAGATCCCCCTGACTCCTTCCTCTCCTAAATGGGGTCCAAACAAGTGAAAAATGCAAGATTTTCGCAAAATTGTTTTTAAATTTTTCAAATTTTTTAAAAAAAATTGGTTGGAAATAGTTAAAAACGATAACAAATCGGTAATAAAAAGCAATTGGGATAGTTTTTGATTACATTTATGTCGAAAATATTCGATTTTATGTCAAAAAAGCGGTTTTAGCTGAAAAAAGTTGGCTACAGTTTGTGTCCTGGTTTTTAAAAATTTCCGATTTCTGTGACCCCCCCAAGCCGGTTTTTGACTTTTGTCTCCCCCACCCACCTTAACCCAAACCGGTGGTACACCGGGGCCCTGGGGGGCCCCCTCCCGCCAAATGAAGGGGTCGCAGACCCTCCCCCTGGCTAAAAATTTTCCACCCCTCCCCCCCAAATCGGCTTTTGGCCGACCCCCCCCCTAAAAATTTTCAACCCCCCCACCTGAATGTTTGCAAATTTTTAGCTAAAAATTTGAAAATTTACATAAAATTAGCGAAAAATTGCTAAAATTCGCTTTATTACCTTAAAAATAGCTGAAAATTGAGAACAATTCAGTTTTTTAGCGAAAATCCGATTTTTCGACAACCCCCCTCGACAATTTTTCTTACCCCTCACCCAAATCGTCTTGTTCTCGAGCCCCTCCCCGTTTTTTGCCAGACCCCTCACCCTACTTTTTTCAAACCCCCACCCCCACTTTTTTCGCCAGCTACAACACCTATGCCCCTAGCTGAGCTCAAACCCCCCCCCCCTTAAAATTGGATCCAAACCAAGAAAAAATTAAAAATTTTCAAAAATTTTTTGCAATTTCTGAAAATTTTTGAAAAAATTCGAAAAAATGGCTATATAGTCAATCGGGAAAAAAACGCCATTTTTTCAAACTTTTGGACGTGGAAAACTCATTGTTTGGAATTTTGGGAAAATTCTTGTAGTTTGAAGAATGGCAACCCCTACGGATTATTTTCACGTTTTAATGACTCCTCTAGACTGTAGCAATAGAGAGTACTTTGTGATTTATTTCCTGGGGAAAAAAAGCCAAAATCGGGAAAAAAAGCCAGTCATCGAGAAAAAAAAGCCAATTTGGTCGAAGCATATCCTGAAGGTGTAGACCAATTCTGAGTGTTCCAACGTGTTCAGCGTCGCTTATTTACTCTAGATTTGTTGTTTACCGAGGCAAATTGCCTTCGTAAAGCATTTAATAGAACTTTTTAGTTTGCAGCATAAACTGGCTAGGTTTCATCAAATATAACGTAAACATACAAATTTTTTAGAAACTTGCTAAAACGAAGGCTAACCACAAAATAGTGTTTTCCAATGAATTCGTAATGCTCTTTTTGGCCAAATATGCCAGTTTCAGGATGAAATGTGGAGTGTAGCGGTCAAAACGACTGACGTGACATATTAGTCCAAAAGTTGCTCATTTCAGGGACTGTCCACCTAAAAACGGTATTGCTTTGTAAAACTTGAATTGCTGATTATTTTCATAATAGTTATCATGCCAGAAATCCAGAAAAACTGCTCACTACGGGTCTCGCAAGCGACTGGCTTTTTTTCCCGATGGGTTAAAATCATCGGGAAAAAAAGCCACACCTGCCCAGAGACAACGTGACATTCTGAACTGTTTGCAATTGTATGAGGATAAAGCCAGACATGTTCTCTCTTGATTGCAATAGAAATTATTCAGATAGCGCTATTGACGCTAAAGTTATGAATTTTTGAAACATTACCGGTTTTCCGCCTTTTCAGGAACAAAATTTTCCAAAAAATGTCGACCCCGCCGTTGACTATAGAGGAGAGCTAGAAAGCTAAAAATCGGCGTGTGGGCTTATATTGAGGTCGCCATTCTACACGCCAAATATTACTGCAATAGCTTCACCCGTTAGGCCACAGCAGTCGTGGCTTTTTTTCCCGAAATTTTGACGTGGCTTTTTTTTCCCCGATTGACTATATATATAAATCAGCTGTAAACAGCTAAAGGTGGTTATTTACAGCAATTAAGGGATAATATACGCACTTATAAACCACAATCTAAGCTAATTTCGGCATACGTATTTTAGCACAACTTTATCAATTTTCAAGACCTATTTCCGCATACAAAAACTATAGACAGAAGCTTTTGAGTACGTTTAGTGTACTGTACATCGAAAAAGGGGCGTTTTTAGCTAAAAAACTTGCGTACAGTTTAGGGGGTCCTCCCTCCAAATTTTGGATTTTGGTGGGGTCCCCCGAGCCAAATTTGGAAGGGATTTCCCCTCCCCCAAGTCCAGTTAACTCAAATTTCCAAAATTTACTAACTACCCTCGATACCCAAAGTTCCAGGGTAACTATGCCCACTCCCGAAATGGCCAAATCCCTGACCCCACCTACCCAGGTTTGCCAGCCCCCACCCTCGACCTTTTAAAGCTTGTGCTAAAAAATAAAAAAGTAGATTTTTTGCAAAAATTCGTATCTTTTTAGAATAAAGGAACAAGAACGTTCATTCAAATAATGTTGATTTTTATTTTTTAAAATTTTAAATTAGTTTTTCCTCAATTTTTGGCTTACCTTTTGGGTGAACATTTGCCAACGATTAAGCACAATATAACAACATACAGGGTGCTACATTTATCTCACCTCAGTGCGTCCGTAAGAAAGAGTCGCGCTTTCTGCTGGATCATGTTGACCCTCCTAGCTACATACATTGAACTCATGATTGCTGGTAGTCTGTAAGCTCTCTTCTTCCATCCAAGATCCATCCTTCCTTCCTTCCATCCTCCTCCATGTAACGCTGCGTAGCTTTCTCAACTCCCGCCATCTATATATTCATACAAGAAACAAAAATGCTCCTCTGGAGCATGAAAAAAGTAATATGGGTGATGGTGAGGTTGCAAAATCAAGAGAGGACTAGTCTTTAAAATGCTTAATATGGGGCTAGGTTCAAAAATAGAAGAGGACTAGGTTGTGAGCGAGTTAATATGGGCACAGCTTCGCCGAACAACCCATATTCGCGGTTTATAAATGTATATCAGTATGCATATCCATCCACGCTACGTTTAGTTTATAGTTAGTCAAACGTTTTCTTCGAGAAACGTTTTATACTAACCAGTGCGTTTTATTCATTTATACGGAAAATTTATATTTCAAGAATAATCTTAGGACTCTGACCTTCTATTTCCTCCCTGCTTGAACCAATAGCTTTAGCCTCATGTCCTTAGATCTCTTCTCGTTGCTTGCCGCAGTTCAACCCGACCGAATGATGATAATTTACGCACATATGTATTCCTAGCTAGTCTAACAGAGTATATGCAAACAACTGTATTCAATGAGTACGTATTCAACTTCTTAAATTTCTTATTACTGACTGAAATTGATAGCTCTGTATGCGACAAAAGCTAAGACGAAGCGTGAAATCCCGCGAATATGGGTTGTTCGGCGAAGCTGTGCCCATATTAACTCGCTCACAACCTAGTCCTCTTCTATTTTTGAACCTAGCCCCATATTAAGCATTTTAAAGACTAGTCCTCTCTTGATTTTGCAACCTCACCATCACCCATATTACTTTTTTCATGCTCCAGAGGAGCATTTTTGTTTCTTGTCCTTCTGTCCTTTTAAAGATTCTCCTGCAAGCGTCTAATGCATCATGCATTACACCATTTGTGTAAGCATATAAACTATACACAACCTGCAAATCAGGCTCAGTAAGCCATGGCAGCAGTGATCCAGTTAACAATAATTTCAGCCATTTAAATATAAGCGCTGACTAAAGACATATTTTTTGAGTGTCATTCGAAGAGAACGAACGGTAACTCTAAATCCGGTTCTGTTTTAGGCCGTTTGACTAGTGCTCAATAGGCCCCGTAGGCTGTAGTGACCAGTGGTCACTTCCGTCGGTTTCGGCGATATGCCCATTGAAACGAGCGTAGTCGATTTACTATATATGCCCACGACCAAAACGCCGAAAAACGCAGTTTTAGGCCGTTTGACCAGTGGTCAATAGGTCCCATCGGCTGTAGTGACCAGTGGTCACTTCCGTCGGTTTCGGCGATATGCACATTGAAACGAGCGTAGTCGATTTACTATAAATGCCCCCTACCAAAACGCCGACAAACGCAGTTTTAGGCCGTTTGACCAGTGGTCAATAGGCCCCGTAGGCTGTAGTGACAAGTGGTCACTTCCGTCGGTTTTGGCGATATGCCCATTGAAACGAGCGTAGTCGATTTACTATATATGCCCCCGACCAAACTGCCGAAAAACGCAGTCTTAAGCCGATTGACCAGTGGTCAATAGGTCCCATAGGCTGTAGTGACCAGTGGTCACTTCCGTCGGTTTCGGCGATATGCCCATTGAAACGAGCGTAGTTGATTTACTATATATGGCCCCGACCAAGACGCCGAAAAACGCTGTTTAGAGTGAGTTTTCCCAACTTTGACCCTGGGCGAGGAACCACGGGAGCCACGCTGACCAGTGGTCACTTCGGGCGGTATCGGCAGTATGCTCATCGTTTTCAGCGACCCCGATTTACTATATACGGGGACCACCCCGAGGCCGAAAAACACCATTTTTAGTGACTTTTAGGCCATTTCTTGTAAAAGTGGGACTTAGAAACTTTTAGCCCAAACAGGCCAAAAAATGCAAAGTTTGGGCCCATCTCCTGAAAGCTAGGGAGCAAAATTAAAAAATCCCCCTCGTTACTTTATGCACCCCCACTGGTAATTTTCAACAAAAGATACTAGACCTATCCAGCTTCTACCCAGTTCTAGAAAAGTGTGACCAAAATTTGCGAAAAATAGCGAAAGTCCGACTTTGGGACCTTGGCATAGAGCCAAAATTGGCAAGGTGCCAAAATGACCAAAAAAGGTAGCATGGGGGGATCCTGTCTACCAACATATAATAGTAGTATGGTGCCAAAATGACCAAAAAAGGTAGCATGGGGGGATCCTGTCTACCAACATATAATAGTAGTATGGTGCCAAAATGCCCACATCGTTCCAACACTTAGCCGTAAAATGCATTTCCAATAAGCGTTATTCACCGAGAAAAAAAACAAACGCACGGTAACTATCGCCTAGTGCAAAAATTCGAAGTTTCGAATTCGAACCAAAAGTATGGTGGTACTTGTAGTACTACTCGAGTTGTTTACGATGGTAACATTTTTACCACTCCCGGACCTCTAATTAGCTGGCACCAGGCCAACACGGTCTCCTGGGGGCCGCGCAGACGCCTTTATACCCATATTATATATGTAGGGGCGCTGTCGCGCCCCTACATAATTTATATACAATCCTTACTTTTAAAAATAAAAACTCTTCCTTCCTTCTTCTAATTCTTCTTTGCTTTTCAGCTATGAAGAGGAGTTTGCGGCCTGCACTTTTACTGTTGGTATTTCTTTCCTCAGCGTTATCTGTGGAGAGAACTAATTTCAAGTCATGCGCTGAAAGTGGATTTTGCAAGTTAGAGTCGTTTCTTGCAAGTCATAAGTAGTTCAATTATTGTTTTAATATATATATATATACACACATATATATATAAACAATATATATATATACTAACACTTATATATTAATTAAATTTTTATTTTATTCAATTTTCTATTAAGTGTGTATATATGTATCTAACGGGAGGGGACTGAAACACCCCCGAAATCCGACGTAAAAGAAAAATGGTATTGTCCGCGCGCAGCGCGTACATAAAATTTTAAAAATTTTCGCGCTTTCGGCACGATATTTACTAAAGTTTTGCTTTTGATACCTATTTTCAAAAATTTTTTTAACTTCTGTGGGGCTTCTCCCCGCCGCGTCCGTCCCCCGCGAAAAATTTTCTATGTGCGCCACTGATACCTAGTGAGGGTATTCAAATATTAAAATCGATATAGGTCAGGTTATATATACTACTCAGCAGATCTTTAGCTAACGTACGTATGGCATTTGTATTTACCTAAATTATAAAAATAAATGTGTAGTGCGCACGCGTGCTTATTGTCTGCCTCAAGCTCCAGTCTGTTTCTTTTGAATGTTCTGCAAACAATACAAATTGTTGGCTTTAATTTCGAAATTTTTGCAAATATTTTAATTGTTCATGTGGCTTGCTTATGCTGCATGTTAATGTTGTGTGTAATATTTTTAGACGGAATCGGGATATGAAACCAGGCCCGTCTGTCTTCTTTGTTGTCGAAGATTCGCTGAAAATTGAAGGTATGTGATCTGAGGCTAGTTTAGTGGCTGGCTCGGCTGCTCCTCCGCTTTTCGGGTTCCCTTCATTTGGCCGCGCCGCCAATTTTATGCGCTTCCCGTATTCACTTTGAAGTATATACCCAGAAACCACCGATCAATTTTAAGTATTTTTGGTCAGAATATCGTTCTTGTTTTTCGCCTGAAATCATCAATTTTGCTGATACAAAATATTTCTATAAACCTACGAAATTTTCAATGGGTGTCCTGTGCTTATTCCAGGGAATTTTTCTTGGGGGGCCCTTTGGGTGCCCCTCGGTGGGGCGAGTTATTTTGAGAGGGCGAAACTTAAACCTAGCTAAAAATTGCGCTAAAAATTAAAAAATTAAATCTTTTTTACGTAGTAATTGCCAAAAAAGTTCATTTTTAGTGCAAGAATTAGCGGACTTAGTGTTAAAATAGGCAAAAATCTCCGGCGAAGCGGAAACTTTTCGAAAATTTAGCCATCTGAACGATATTTTTCAGGGCAAAAGTTGGTACCAAAAGGGGCACCCACTTTTTGGGAGGGCCCACTCACCCCCACTAGAATAAGCCCAGTGTACTAGCGGAGATGGAGCTCATATGAAAAGTATATACATATTACGCAATATATGTGTATATATATATACTAGTATATTGAGCGCGTAGACTCGCGGTATTACTATTATATGCTATTATTGCGGTAATTATATAATATATTTATTTATTACTTTATTTCTGTCGCCAGTATGTCGTACATAACTAACTTCATAGCCTGTTTTGTCTAGTTGTTTATTGTTACTATTTATAGATGACAAAATCAGTGCCAGTTTGGCCAGCGAAAAAAGTCCAGACATTCAATTATCTCTGATGATTTATGGACTGTCAGATCATACTTTTCGAATCACGGTGGACGAAAGTCAGCCCCTTCGCAGTCGATTTCGTGCCAACGATGCCTTGCTCCCTGATATTCAGCCACAGAAGTAAGTGAGATATTTATGGTGATTTGATTGTCGTGAACGGGCGTCGACGTGCGCAGTCGCGCGTCCACCTATAACATGCCGTTTTAGCTGTTTAAAATCCACTTTGTAACGGGTTCACATCACACTTCTGATAATCAGTATAATATGTATACATATTCTCAGTCACGTGTGTACGCATACTGAAGGAGCGTGCCCAGGGAAGGTTTTATTGGAGCCCGAACATCACCCGTTTTGGGGAGACAAAGAGATTCCTTTTTGATGGAAATTTTGCTGTTTCAAAAACGACTGTATGTTTAGACACGAGTTTAGTTTACCTTTTCAACGTCCTGCATACGCCGGTGTATGTATGTAACATCACGTGCCTTAACCTAGTTAGTTGGACTTTCGTTACAGTACAGTAAATTCCAGGTTAACTGGCCTGGCCCCTTGATTGTAGTGTCACGAGCATTAATATTTAATTTTGTGTATTTTTGTAATTAATTTACTTAGTAATATCCTTATGGTCACTTTTTCACATCAAGTGGTCTAAGGCGCTGGTCAGAACTTCCGATCTTACGGTCGGTGGTTTGATCCCCGGAGGCCACAAGGCTTTCCTGACTCTTGCCAACCCAGCAATCCATCCTTAACTGGTCGGTAAATGGGTACCACTACGGTGGGAAGGTAACAGGAGTCTGTGTAGAAGGGCCGGCAACCCCTTCCACGGATGCAGTCATCATTTGAGGTGACACTCCTGGCTCTACGGCTGAGAATCCGGGGATGAGCACCGGCACCCCATGTCCTGTGGCAGGACGGAGATAATATCTCCTGGGGTAAAACTTTACCATTACCTTTTGCATTAAATTTGTCATTCAGTGCTTGTGCCGGGTTGATTTCAGGCTTCAAGTGAAGGCCCAGAATTCTGAAGGTGTCAATGTTTCTCTGACTGAGAGCGGCGACTGGCTGGCCCTGCGCTTTAAGCCCTTCAGCCTGGATGCCTACTCTGGCGACGATATCGTGCTACGGCTGAACTCGCGCGGCCTCATGCGATTCGAGCACTATCGAAAGAAGGATTCGGGCGACAGCGGTGGCGGCGCGTCCTCTGATCAGAAAGTACGTAAATATAACCGGCTAAGTGTTATTGTCTTGCGGAGCTGAAGAATGAGAACACGGAATATACCTATGTACGTATATCTGCAACTTTTTTTGGAAATTTCTGAAAAGTTTTGGAAAAGGATTCAAATTGGCTTCGGTGCAATAGTGTTGAAATATCTTTACTTGTACGTGAAAAACCAACAATCCACTAGCGTAGATACGGGGGGGCGGCCGCCTCCCCAAAATTGTTTTGCCCCCCTGAAAAAATTGACCATGTATAATTAAACGTTCACTAGTTTGCTTTACTTTACTTTACTTAGCCAGCTTTATAGTTTTATTAACTGCATTACAGTATTGCAAACATGATTTCCTTATAATATAAATGGTGGATACTGGAAATGTGCTGCTAGGAATACCCTGTTCATAATGGGAGGATCCAATCTGAGTTTTCGTTCGAGACTACTGAAGCGGAAAAATATAGATATATAGCAAATTAAACTGTAAAATTTGGTTGGGATTTGATAATATACAATGCAAAGAATTCAATGTTTCAATAGCGTTTAATGGCAAAATTGAAAAATTTTCTCAACTTCTGGGGGGCTCCGCCCCCAGACCTTCCTTTTTGGGTTTTAGCATGCCGCTTTCGGCTACAATAGATTTAAACTATGGACCTTATAACAATTTTTTACGTAGTGTTCATGCCATTGTTCAGCAAAAAATATTTTACCCCCCAGACGTCGTGCCAAACCGCCCCCTGAAAATTTTTTGTATCTACGCTACTGCAACAATCTATATACA
>JASAND010005884.1:0-30772 GCA_030248195.1 Trissonchulus latispiculum | reverse complement strand
TGTACTTCGTTCAGTTACGTATTGCTGTTCGTTTCCGACATGTAACTTCTGTCGGAGCGTTTGCCTAGTGCGCAAAATGTCGTGGGTTCGAGTCCCACCGGAGGTCCGAATTTTTTCGGACCTACGGTACATGACTTTCTTCTTTTTTCTCATTCTGAACGTGCACAGAACAGCTGCAACGCTTATAATATTATGTTGTATTGCATGACTGTAGTTGTTTGGCGTTTTTACGACTGCCTGCAAAACATTCTTCAAGTTGTTATGCCAATAACATTTTCACTGCTACATCCATTGTAACATCAAATACTGAATGTGTGATTACATGGCATTGGAACAATAATTTCTACAAAAGGTTAAACGCTGTCTTTAAATAGCTGGCTGTTGAATGCGGTTAGATGGACATTTCCTTAAACTATAGGCTTGCTTGCTGCGCAGCGAAAACTATTTTACGGCTGAGGTTACCAAGGATTTAAGAAAACCACGCTCAATCTACACTTGCAATGAACCAAGGCGGCAGAGGAAACATAAGAGACCTGTTGCCCGAGGACTCAGCAGGAATAACCCATTTCAGATAAATGTGATTTGATGGGGCGATCAAATATAAATCTTGGTAGGATGGGATCAAACATCAAAGAATCCGTCCCATTTGCTAACTCTGTTGCCTTTACACGCTTTAATTTTAGATTGTGCAGTCTCTAAGAACCAAACAGTTCGTGCAATAAATGTACTGCATTAAATATTATTTCGACAACTGTTTCAGTCTTCCGTCATAAAACACAATTTGTTCCACTACTTCGAAGTATTCCAGAAGCAGCTTTTGTTTCATCCTTACGTAGTACTGAAATTCGATTCTTTGTCCAGGTCGCAGCCGCTGGAACATTATTTGCGAGACACGTTCACCTCGAGATTTAACCAGAATCTCCTGCTGCCTGGCTTCCGCCAGTTGACTTTGAACCCGACATCGTTCAGTATCAGCCTCCTGTAAAAATGTAAAAGCTGAAGTCATAAGTAAACTATACCTGAATAAATGAAGTGAATAAGTAAATGTGCAAGGAGCTTCAAAATGTAAACATTGACTCCCAATTGAGATTCAATGGGCCTGCGTCCTCTTGTCGGAGAATGGCGGTTTGTGTTGCGCCAGTTTTCAAAATTAAATTAAATCTAAAAGTTTTCTCAGTTCTGAAATGGCTCTAACAATCTATCTATGCTGTTTAACAGTCACACATTGTTGTTCAGACCACCATTCACTGGGCTAGATTTGATTAAAATGCCAGTAGTTTGTAATACACGACACACAAAGCGACTTATTGTTCTAACCTCAGAACTACTACAGCAATTTATCAGATCACAACATTTCCCTTTTGCTTAAACCAAAGAACTACAAAATACACAAGCCGACAGCGTGTGGCAAGCCATACAAATGAAAACAAAATGCACTAAGCTGTTTTAGCGTAGTTGTTCAAGAATGACCGTTTCCACGGATTCCGCTGATGAGAAGTTTTCTCAAGGATTCTGGCAAGCGTACAGCGTACAACCACCGTTAGCTGCCAGGTACCAGTGCAGACCAATCTTATTTACTTTACGGCTTTCCCCGGAGACAGTGACAGGCAGGGACGTTTGCGCAGTTGTGTAGATAGGCACGGTGTTCTCTGCCACTTCGAATATTCTGCCGACGCATCGAGGGAGCATTTCAGAATGCTTCCGGATACTCGGGACGGGGCTACCCCATCGACAGCCTGCAGGATGCCAGCCGAGCCGAAGACCGCCACCTTTTGAAGCGGTTCAAAATAAACGAGACGGTCTTTATTTGCATTCAAAAGAGTGCAAGCTAGTGAACGGTGGTCTAAACTACAACATCCGGCGACGAAGGAAACGAACTCATGGATACCATTCATGGCCCACCACCGTACCTGTCGACACTTGGTGCTGCTGCTATTCCGTGGAAACTCCGGAATGGAAACGCCTGTTCCAAATCTACTTTCAACCTGGGTGGAAACAATGAAACTTTTCCTGAATCTTGGCGTATTGGCATCTTTCTTCATTTCCTGGGTATTCAGGGTCAACGGATATACCAAACTTTGCCTCATGGGTATCAGGAGCAGACGTTGGATCAGGTTCTCCAGATATGTTATGATCATTTTGGTCCTCACTATAACGTGGTCGCAATGCGGTATCGGTTCCACGAAAAAGCTCAAAAGCTTGGAGAGAGCTGATGACTGGTACTAAGCACTTCGCGGTTTGGTCGTCGATTGCGAGTACAAAACCGTTCAAGACGAAACTTGGAGGCATCAACCCATGGAAAAGATTGCATTGCCGCGCGCAAGCGAACGTTTGCTCATAGAACCAGCCCTAACTTTGGAAAGGTGGCGCTGCCAAGCAGATCAAGCGAGCATTGGCAGAAGCTAAAATCATGTCTGATTCGAAAGATTCAACTCAGGTCAACAAAATGAGTAGAAAGTGCCTTTCAGAATCGAAAGGTAGAGTCCAGTTTCAGAAAGAGTTAAATTGGAGTGAGGAATAAAGCGATTCTTGCTCGGTTCAACGGTTCACTCATAGGGCAGCCGTAAGTGTCCTGCTCCTGGAAAAAAAGTGCAGCCGATGTCAGAAACTGGTACGGTAATGAGAAAGACAGTAAAGGTAAGCACTATATCTCTGCCCAGCGGCGAAATAGTACCTTCCTTGAACAGGAGAAAGATACAACTGACAGAAAACGGAGCTTAATGGTTATGCGGTTTTAATCTTAATTGGAACAGTTTTGAATTTTGTGTACCGTAGGAGTTTTATTAAAGCAAAAGGGAAATGTTGTGATGTTATCTATTGTTGTAGTCGTTCTGAGGTTAGAACGATTCGTCGCTTTGTTTGCCATAGGCTACCAGTTACTAACATATTCAGTTTAATAAAATCTAGCCTAGTGAATGCTGGTCTCAACTACAACACAAATATTGCTTACGGTACAGTTCAACCGTTTCTGCTGCCTTTCCAGATTTGCTTTCAGTGTAGAGATAGCCTCCAGGGATCTTAGATAGCGGTCCAGTAATTTCTTTTCATCGTCTGTAGCACCAGATTCTTTCAACCATTGGTCCAATTTTGATGAAGACTTCTCATTGACTTTGATTTCAGTCAGCAGCTGGGCTTGTACTTTCCGCAGTGACGATATCTTTCGACGTATATAATCTGCTATAGACTCCTGAAGAGAAATAAAACGAATAGTGAACATCATTGTGAGCTTATTCCTTAAAACTAGATAAAATTAAAAATAACATGAAGTGAAAACTAAATTAAATTAAATAATTTAAAAGTGAACTTTGCGGTAAGCTCTGAGGGTACTTCTCAATCCGAAAGGGCCAAGGAATCGAAGCCGTTATTAATGCATGTAATCCTACATGATATTTAATTTCAAATACAGTTACAATTAATTTGTAAGGACCCTCGCGTTTCCACTGGTAATAAGATTTTTGGAAAATGCAAAACAATTCGAAATAGTCGTTGTGGAGTTCATATTAATTTCTGGATACATGAAGTATGCTTCTATTCCATTCAGTTCTTACAGAACAGATTCCTTCGTCTTTCAATTCTTTCAGTAGAAGAACTTGTTGCGGTGACAACGGTGGAGATGGCGATGTAGATGACTGAAATCTAAAACCATTAAAAATTAAATTTCTAATGTTTAGATTTTTTTTCTGTGCAAAGCAATTGAACATTATTATTTAATGGGAGAGGGAAGTGAAACATCCTACTTCAGAAAAGTGAATTGTGTAATGTAGCCTACAAACAAGCATTACCCGCTGGTGTCGCTAAAATTCTTCTTCGATGTTGACTTTTGTGACGATGAAAGATCTAACTTAAGTTCAACCGGTTTTTCCGATACAGGAGTTGTGTCTGTTGAACTCAATCCGGAATACGTTTCCCGTAGGCGAAGCTCTTTGCAACATCTGGGTTGTGGCATTGGTGAAACGTGGGCAATATAACGCGGTAAAGGCTTCAAGCCTTGATTTCTGCAAAAACAATGATTAAAACTACAAAACGTTTCTAGGATTCAAATTTGTCCTAGTAAGTTTTAGTTCCAAAATACATCTTGGTTTGTAATTTCTGTCAAAAAATAGGTTATAAACTAGCCTGTTTCAAATATTTCCCGGCAAAATATAGAAAAACTGCCTGGAAAATAATGACATTATGTAAGGTATGTAAGACTGGAAAGTCCAATTAGATTTGAACTAAGTGAAAATTAATGACTAACTTAGGATTATTCGTTAGGGTACCATTAGGGAAAGCAAATTGCTACCTGGCCTCAAGCAGGCCTAATCAATCTTAGAAGGGCCACTAATTCAGTTTATGAAATGGGTTTCAACGGGAATTCTTTTAATTCCTACCACACTAAATTTTCTACAAAAGAACGGTAAACGTGAGCAGCTTTAATTGTAATAAAGATGACAGAGTTGTGAATACAACCTTACTTCTAAATATATATGTAGTGAAATTCAACTATAAAATTGGTAAAATGTTTAATTTAGTGCATATTATAATTTAATTTTCTCGAAACAGTATCAATTATGAATATATTATGTTAAACCAAAAATGCTTGTGAGAATCCTTGAGATGTCTCCATGAAAAACGTTTTCCCCATTTATTATCCGAAGACAGCCAACTTGCGTTTCTGGACCCATTTTTTCATGCCTCTTAAAACATGGTTCAAACTTAAAGAACCTTTGAGAGGAAAGTTTGATACTGAAAGCTTTTTTGCGTTAGACAGGAAACTCTGCTGAAAGGTAAAGGTAGTTAGTCCATTAAAAGTGCGTTTTTATCAGCTGGAAACAATAGCGAAAGCCAACAAAGGTAAACATTAGTAGTCAAAAACTCTCTAAGCCCTAGGGTATCCAGATCCAATGAACCAGAATTATGTCCTTGTAAATTTTGCGTCTTAAACATTGTCAAATTGAAATTTTATATCTTTTATGTATATAATAATCATGTCGTGTCGTGTCATAATAATAATAATATAATAATAATATAATAATATAATAATATAATAATCACGTCGTGTCATGGGCTGCTAATAATCAATTGGGCATCGCTTTTCAGAAATCCTGTATAATGCAACTGGGTTATAATAATCCGCATAGTGTATACTATTTTGGTAATGATGTTATTGAAACTGTGACTGAGATGAAAGACCTTGGAATTGTAGTTATGTCTAATATGAAACCTTCTGCGCATTGTTTAAGAATTGCTAAAGCGGCTTTTCAAACGGTTAATCTGATTTTTAGAAATTTTCACTCTAAATCAGTCCCTTTTTTCGTAAAACTATACAAAACCTATATTCGACCAAAATTAGAGTACGCTAGTGAAGTTTGGAATCCTTACTTGATCAAGGATATTCAAATAATTGAAAAAGTTCAAAGACGGTTTACCAAACGTTTGTTCGGTTTTAAAAATTTAACTTATTTAGAGCGCTTAGAACGACTAAATTTAGAAACACTGGAAGTAAGAAGGTTGCGTCGTGATCTTGTGATGGTTTATAAAATTGTACATGGCTTAGTTGACTTAAATTTTGAAGATTTTTTCACTGTAAACAAAACTTCTTCGACGAGAGGTAACTCGTTAAAACTTTCTACAAAACAAAGTCGCTTGGAGATAAGAAAGCATTTCTTCTCACAAAGAGTCATTAAATACTGGAATAGTTTGAGTGATGATATTGTACAGTCTGTGTCCCTACAAGTGTTTAAAAACCGTATCGCAAATATGAAGTTTCAGGCTCTCCCTGGGGGTCGGGTAACAGCAGTCGACCTTCGGCCCAACCCGAACCCAACCGGCCCATTTTATATTTAGTAAATTGTTTGTTACTTTGATTTTGATATTGTCATATGCCAGTTAGTATTGATTTGTTTTTCCTGTTGGTTTGTTGGCTGGTATAATAAATCGTAAATCGTAAATCGTAAATAATTGATATGATCCAACAACTGGAGCATGTGGATGCTAATTACGATAGTGTTTAGGTTTTCCTAATTTTGTGTGGAATTAAAGATAAGTTTCTAATAAATTTATTTCATCTGGGAAAAGACAGAAACGTTGAATAAGTTGAACTGGATATTTACGTTACTTTACAATCTTGAACAGTCTCTAGACATATCGTGACGTGCTCAAAAGTAGAATTCAAAGCATCACGTTATATTTGGATTAAATTATGTTTTCTAAAGCTATTGTTTCCACAAAATAAATTAGTAACTCATTTTATAGTAATTACTCCATTCCATTCAGCTTATAAAAGATTGCTTGGAATCTTCGTTTATCCTATAGGTGGTGTATCTGTTCTTAACAGCTGGACAGTAGGATTGGCGGATTCACATCTTAAATCTTGGAGTTCTCGCCATCAATAACAGGATCTAAACTGATGATTCCCCCTTCTTGTGCCAAGGGTTAACAAGCCACTTCGATAAGTTGTTTTAAGTTTTGTTGAGGCAGTACTTATATATTAAGTTAACATTGTTGCAATCTTGATGCGTATGGAAATCACTGACACTTAATCTCTGTAATATATAGATTATTTAGTGGTTCACACTTTATTTAATAACGAGAATGAAATATTTTGCATCACTAAGCTGTGCTACTTTGTGATAAAAATAAATAAATCTTCATTGAAGTTATGGTTAACTACTTGACACTCTGATCGCACGAGAACAGACTTCATGCACTTATTTCAGGTCGCCCGGGGGAGAGAAGGTATCCCCTGCATTTGTCGGCCATAAACTCAAAATTTAGGATCCGTAGGATCAATTCAGTTTTTTCTCCAATCAAACCGTTTTCTCAAACTTGTCTGTTGCCAGCTGGTCAAATTTCTTATTATATAGTTTGATACGTCAGTATCAATCCCTCCTGGAATTGTATCAGTTTTATCCGAGATCTTCAAGGAGTTGGTCGTCCAGAGGGGAAACTCTTTGAATGGAGCTGACGGGTGGTCATGATGCGGTTAAAGTTTAGGGATTATTTCTGCCCGGCAGTAGCCTTGCCTTCGCCTCGGGTAATTGCTAATGCAATTACTCAACGCCAGATCGCGGACCCAAGCAAAATTCTGATCTGGAATTACCCCTCCTCGCGAAAGCAACGGGAGTGTGGCAGTACAGGAAAAAGAAAAAATCTAAAAATTCATGTCATGAACATGCCATATAATAGCGTTTAAACATGATAAAAATGGTAAATAATTAAGGATTACTTATTGCTAGCGATTAGCGAAATGACAATGTCTTTGCTTACTGTGGCGATCCAAAGCAATACTGATTGATTTCAGTCACACAATTGTCATCCATCGCAGTAAAGAAAACTGTAAGTCTAAAATAAAGACAAATTAAAATGGAAAATTAGGGTAGTCTAAAATCTTTTACCTGAAGTCTTTAGTTTAGTCTTTAAGTGGCCCTCAATCTGTAAGGTTGAAGAGTGTCTGAAAAAGAAAAGGGGATAGGATACGTCTCAATGACCTTACCATTTCCCTCCACACATATTTTACATCTTTGATATTATGAGTTTAGTTTAGTTACCTGAAACGGGCAATTTCGGGTCACAATTCTCCGATTTTTCTCGCTCGAACAGAGTTCGAAATTTTCAGAATTTGCTTTGTTGTCGGAAAATGGAAACTCTCTTTTTAGCTGGTGTAGAAACATTCTTCTGAAATGGAGGCAGTACGTTGCAGAAAAAAGAGCAAACTTGGACCATAAAGGCCATTCGGCTTTGAAGGGCTATATTAGAGTGGCACTGCAAACAATAAATATTTGACCAAACGATGGTCATGGAAGATGTGTGTGTCACCGAACACCTAGCGGCTTTACTTGCCCAGAACTTTAATTTTCTACGGTTCTCCATCCCGTATATGTTCTGGTTTATTACAATGATATGGGTCAGTGTTGAACGCGGGTTCCGTTGCACTGGAAGATCTGAACCAAAGAAAGAACATCATTAGTATATATACATTTGCAAAAGAGAAAGAGAGAAATATGAAGGTTTTAGTTCTACCGATATCATATGTTCTTAATCAGAGTGAGCTCAACTGTGAAAACATCAAGAAACATTTGAATAAGCTAGTTTTCAACTGTCTTGGCAATTTCTTGCCCATTGTTCAAAACTGCCAAGTTTAGGTATCTGGAGACCTCATCTTGTCTAAACTAATAACACCAGCGATCAACACTTTACGTGCCGTTGACAGTTCATGCATTTAGATTGGTTAAAGAGGAAGAAAGAAAGGAAAGATAGGAAAAACCTTTATGTTTAGCAGAGCATTAGATCTGAATTCATCAAGCGTGGGAAAATATATGAGAAAGCGAGTTTTTTCTGTTTTTCATTATCAAATGTGAGTATGAAGTGGACAAATGCAATTGAAACGAAGAGCAAAGGACTGAAATATTGAAATTGAAAAATAAGATCAAAAATTCAGCCCTAGAAATTAACTATAGCTGAAAATTCGTATGAAGTTTGTCTAAACTTAAAGGATCAGTAAATTATGGGTAATATGGTAATACAAAAAGTAGTATAGTGGTAGGTGATACATACAATTTAATTAAATGCTCCAATACAGTATATTATTCTGAAGGGAGAACTGAAACAGAAGTTTTCCAGCTTTCCAAATTTAAAATATCAGCGGAAGACGGAGTTTCAACTTTAATATTCATCTTCATTCATCGACGAACATTCTCATTGGATCAGGGTTACGGTAACTGCAGGATTTCTGAATTATTTTTTCTAAACTAATGTTTGCGAAGTCAGCAAATATTCTGCAGTAGAGATTAATCTGTGAGACTGAATAGAATAAACCCAGCACAGACAATGATAAAACGCTTACAATTGAAGACGATATCGAGAAACCAAGGAGGGAAATATATGGCAGAAATCCTATGGTATACACTGACTGGATATTAAAAAATTTGTTTACCTAAGGACTAATGAAATATATTCATTGGAAAGCTCGTTTCTGTGGGCAAAAAATACAAAACGCACCCCATTAACACTGATTTTTCACACTCGCGGTCGCAACTTGTCCCTGTTTACTTTAGCCGACAGAAAAGGTGTCAAAATTACAGTTCAAAAATACAACAATTTGACTCAAAATCAATTCTGTTTCATCATAGTGGTTGTCTTCTTTCTTATTTCTGTATGTAACGTCAATTTAAGGCGAAAATTCAAGTTTTTAAAACTTTAGTTTGTTCAAAGCAATTTTTTTCGTAACAGGACTATTATCGAGCTTCAACAGTTATGGAGCGAAAAAGATGCCTGCAAGAAACAGAAGTACAGTACATACGTGTGAAGTAAAAATTGCGTGAAGGTAGCAGATTCATATAGTAATAAAAGTTGAGTCGAAGAAATGTCCTTTATTTTAGCTGAAATTGCTGATTTTAAGTTTTACATGTATTAATTTCTTAAAACCACACGCAAGCGACTGAAACTTTCCTCGGAGCTTGGATACAGAACTTGGACACTTTAGACAATAGGACGTGCTTTATTCAACAATAATCCATAAAATTTATTGTCATTTTGAATTTTGGTCAAATAATTACCCTACAAATCTAATTTGCATATTACTCATGATGAGGGATGACAACATTTCTGTCAGTTGCCTTCATTTCTGAAAATTGAGAGTTTCTGTGCAGGTTGTTGAGAACAATGCATCAGTCGGTTCTGGTTTTTGTTGGCCTTCTTGGTCTGGTTGGTAAGTCGGAATTATAACCTTTTTATTATTAATGACTAGCATTTACGTATTACATAAGCAGCACACAGTTTTTAGTAATCAGTAAAGTCAATTTGTGATTTGTGGAAAACTTTACAATCCGTGAAGGCGAACTGCAAACAATAGATTGTATTGAATGTTATGCCTTTCAGCTTGCTGTGTTGATCGCCAAGGAATGCACTGTATTCCTGGGCAGTGGGAGTGCCCTCTCAGATACAAGCAAGGAGTACAAAACGTTGGCTGCAGCTCCGTGAGGGTTATGTTTAATTGAATTTGCTACCAACAATGGTTTAAACATTAATACTAGCCTTGTGAATTCGGGTATTTCCTAATTTTGGAGTCTTGGAATTTCGATTGTATTACAGGAAATTTTGTCGTGGCAAAGCTAGTGGACGTGTTAAGCATGCACAGGATACTACTTTTGTGTGTACTTTAATCTGTATGAACGAAAGCTTGGATAAAAATGCAGTATCTGTTGGTCTGTTTTAGCACTGTTGTCAGTGTCGAGATCGCTCCAATTTCTTCCGAGTCTGCACACCCCAGGACTTGGACCCGCAGTATGCTCCACAGACCATCCTAAATAATCCCAATTTCAACTGTAATCACTGCCCATCGGTCTCTCGCAGCTCCTTCTCGCCGAGTCATATTTGTCGATTCCAGGAAGAGCTTGGAATTCCGTCGTCTCTCAACGGATGTGTTCGGGGAAGATTGTCTTTTTGAACTGAACTTCTTATCTTTGCTTAGTGTATTCTATGGAGTGTTTAAGTGTATTAG
The DNA here is from genome assembly GCA_030248195.1 of Trissonchulus latispiculum. NCBI lineage: Eukaryota > Metazoa > Nematoda > Enoplea > Enoplida > Ironidae > Trissonchulus > Trissonchulus latispiculum. The sequence goes on along the minus strand of JASAND010005884.1, from coordinate 20,292 downwards.
AAATAAATAATATTGCATGATAAGAACTGCATAATGTTAGGGCAATGTTTACATTCTGAATTTTACATCAAGACATTGAAAGTAACACCACTCTCTTAAAAAACTACAGGAGACACTTTTGTAGACGACAAATACAACAGCTTTTGTAGAAAATACAGGTGCCCCGCTCCCGCACCTGCACACCACATCTTTGAATACATGTCAATTCAGTGACAATATTTGTCTTGTAGAAACTACAATTTTCCAGTAAAGTGCTCCTGTGTGGTCAGTCACTAGCGGAGCTTCCTGTAGTTTCCACAAAAATATATATCTTGTGCATTTAACCGGCCTTTCGAATAGTAAAAATGACCTGTAGAAATGCTAAGGAAGCCTGTAGTTTTTTTACAGGAGTTTACTGTGGAAAATACTAAAGAAATCTGCATCGACTTTTCGACAATTCTATCTCCGATACCAAACATTTAGTTTTTACAAGACAAAACCTGTAATCTTCACTGGAGCAACCCCTGCTAATGGAAATGGAGGGGGGCAGCCGCTCCCAAAATATGTTCGGTAGGGAGCGGAACGTTACAAAAAAATAACACACGGGGTGTTAAAAGACTAAAAATTTGAAAACGTTCAAAAAATTTCAGCCTTTAAAAATTATGATCACTGTCCCTGTTTGCGTTATCAGCGTATCGAGTAATAACCTGTAGAGCAAACCTGTACACCAGTGAAAACTACAGGTTTAATTTCTATAGACAGTTGTAGACATATATGTGTTGTAGACATTTATGTAGTTTCTACTGGAACATTTCTAAGGGCCTTTTCATAAATTGGATTAAACGGATTAACTTAAACTTTAATCGTTTTATGAATACGTTCACGGATTAAAGTTTAATCCGTGACTTAAACGGACTAGTTTAATCCGCCGATCAAAAACATATTCATAAAATACCGACGGATTAAAAACTTGGCGGATTAAACCTTAATCCGCGGCCTTTTCATAAAACGGATTAAGTTTAATCCGTTTTAATCCGTTTTTTTAAAAACAGTTAAAAGCACAATAGTTTAATCCTTGTTATTTGCGGGGATTAAACGGATTAAACATCAAATATAGTGCCGATTCCATTTGGAGACATCAAATTTAAACCTTTATTGCTCATTCATTGTTTGGAGTTAGGCAATCATCTTTACATCAAAATGTAGCTTAACATTTTGACTTCTTTATGGCTATGATGAAACTTATGTTATTTTCCTGGAATTTTCTTAATTATAAAACAAGTGCAACTTTCAAACTTTTTACAGACTGACGTAACTTTTTGGTGGGACATTGGGTTTATTACTCGATACTTCTACAGATAGCTGAAAATCGTTACAGCAAAATGGTTACACCAAATTTGGCAACTTTGCATTGAGTTTTTTCGCAAACGAAGAAGTTTTATTTCATAACAAAAAATCCCTTTGCAACAGTGCGAATTGTCATCCTGCTAAATCTCACGAATCTGTTTGGTAGTTTTGGAGAAATCGGTGTTTAAAACAAAATAATCGCAGTTCCATCAAAATGGTTTTTCGGCTAAACCTCTAGCTTAAAGCAACGAATTCCAGCTAATAGGAAATGATAAAATGGGCAACTTGATTGTGTATCGAATTCGATTGAGTATAAATAAACTAAAATTGACCGTAAGATATGGCAGTAATTTTCAAAAAGCTGCTTTCCCAGAAAATCACCATTTTTTACTGCAAACTCTTTTTGAGCTTATACTGATTTAACTGCTAGAGACGACTGAAAGGTTGCAGAAGCAAAAATGTTCATGCTGGTGTTCTCTTTACAGCCATACCAACCAATCCGATGTATCGAGTACTTGCTAGAGAATAATGGCAAAAACCAATATGTTTTTACCTTTTCCCATAAAATTGCTGGACTGGTCCCAGAATGTTAAAGAGCACCAAAATAATGTATTTGGAAAGTTTCACCAACTGTCATAAAGAATTAGAACTTGTAAGGTGAAATTTACACAAAGCGATAGCAGCACCTTAAATATGTATCTATTTCTCAAAACTGCAGAAACATCCCAAATTTCTGGGTGTGGATATAGAGGGCATAGGTTCCGGGCCCGAGAGACATTTTCGGATTTGACATTACGATTTTAATGCTCCGGATACCAGGTTTTGCAACGTTGAAATTGGGGGGTCAGCAGCTTTGATAAAATATTCTGAAAGCTGTAAGGCCTAATTAAAAATGCTGCTTCCTTCAAATCACAGTTTATGACAAGACATTTCGAACGATACCAATTGATTCTGGTTAGCTCTGCCAGATGTCGAGATTTCTCTGGCGCAGAAAACTGGATATTTAGAAAAATTTGGGGAATTCGCGTTTTTCCTGCTGCGCCTCAGCGCAGCAGGTCTCTTAAATTTGCTTAGTCGTCCACTTTGCACTCAGATTCCACAGGCAATATACATTCTTGCATAAATGCACATCTGCAGTTCTTTAAGATAGGGACTGCATGATTTCTATATAAAATTGTCATGGAAACTGGTTACAAATGTTAATTACGCATATGTTCTAAAGCACTGATTTCTCAAATCAAAACCGGAAATACAACCGTCTGTTCTGACAAGACTTCTTCTTAATAAATCGGAAATTCTTTTTCGTTTGCACATTTAATATTCTGGCAAAAACGTACTAATATGTAGCTTAATCTTGAGATCGTGACAGTATTAGACCAATCCGGATTCCGCAAGTTTCAAAACATTTGGACAATTGATCATTGTTTACTTTAATAGTAAGATGGTATTTGCCATTTAATTCAGACTGACGTGATTTGAAGATAGCTTATGTCAGACATTAGCCGAATAAGTATCTGTAGAAACTGTTTTCAGCTGCGCAGCAGGCCTAAAATTTATGTAAATGTTCTTCTAGCAACATAAATCCTTTTGCACAAAATATTGCTTGTTCGATATACCGTGAAGTAATTCTTTTCGAGACTCATTGATTATATTATTCGATACCTCTATAAATACCTGGGAACCCTTTTTTAGTTATTATGAAACCGCTCTCCTACATATATATAAATGATTTTTCTTGAATAAAGCTTTTTAAGAGTGTTTAAAGATAAAGTTATGAAAAAATAAAGTTTTTACTTAGACAAGCCGTGTTTCCTTAAAATTGCGCTTTTGTCTAATTGCTTAAAAAATTTTAGCAGTCAATACAAGGAAACTATCAAGAATTATTCTTCACTATGCAGGATTAACTGTACCTATAGATCACGGTAAGATTTGTGCTAGTGTGAGGGCCTAAATAGTCAGAGTTCAATTTGACCTTGAATTGTTGAATTGAGCTTCTCTATTATTAAGGGACTGTGTCAAAAATGGGAAGGCGCGTAACGCGGTTTCATAACTCGTTTATGGTGCAACCGTGTACACGCTTTGATACACGCTTTTAGTTTTAAAAACTCACTTTGTATCTTAAATGTTTTGCCTACCTTTGTGTAAAACGTCTGTATGATTGATATGCGTGTGGTTCATTTAAAAGCACTACGCATATAAGCTAAGCTGCTTAGTGCTTGCAACTTAAAATTGCTGTTAGGATGACTGCACTGCTTATTTTTGCTTGGGTAACATAGACATGTGTAATGAAGTTGCTAAGAGCCGGAGTCAAAAATCGCTCTGCTCTCCGGTCTAGTGTCAGAAGTCGCTCTGCACTTGATTACACGGAAGGTCAACACGTCCACTTCGGAAAGTAGACTTAGGCACCGGATCTCCGAAATGTGGTGTTCCAAAATCAGAGATTCCCTGCAGCCAACCTTTGTAGGGGTCTTCCTCGTGAGTTCGTTTGTTGCACTGGATTCCAGCCGATCGGCAAGAGGGGTCAGCACTTGCGTTGATTCGATCGCTGGATTGATGATGAGTCTTCTGCTTCCTGACCAGAACTTACCTTTGAGTAGTCCTGATCCAATCTTTAGGCTAACGCGCCTGGCTTTCAGAGACAATCGCGCCTCTCTGTTAAATTCTGAGACTCTAGGTCTGACACACCAATTATTTATTAAACTTATTACAAGTATTATGGATACACTCTTTGGCAAGATTACAAATTACAATACAAAATGCGTTACTAACAGGGGTCGTTACAAACTGTGCAAAAACAGGTACAATTACAGATCAGTACAGTATTCAATTTACTGTACCAGAGTTGCCAGTTACCCTCTTTAGGTTATTATTAATATTATCCTAATTTAGGATAATATTACCCAAGTTATAGGTTTAGTTAGGGACAAGGTTCAGTGGTACCTCTTCTTCTTCCTTTTCTCAAAACTCTGTCTCTATTATCCCAACTATTACACTGTCTCCAACTCTCTACCAAGTAAGTACCTATATGCTTTCTCGTGCGCCTATATGCTTGTGCTGTGCGACTCTTTATCCGTCCTTACAAACGGTTTATCAAACTACAAATCAGCAAACTACAGACAAACAATTATTAACTGATATAAACCTGGGGTCGGTCTATGGGTGAGTCCCCGAATCGGTGGACACTGCTTTCCCGAAGGTCCGCTCCAACACCTAGACAGGGTTACTGTACGGAACTGGCTTTTTGAGGAGATAGAGAAAATGGGGAGTCACCTGGTTCTGCCTTACTTATTCCTGATTAATGAAAATTAAACAACTACACAGTTCCACGAGTCTACGGCTTCTTCTTCTTCACTGAGGATGGGGTGGCGCTTAGGCCAGAGACACGGGAGAAACGCCTCTCGATATAAAACTGATGACGAAAATGGTTGAATTCATGACTCAATAGAAAAGAGAATCGGTGTTTTAGTCCTTTTTCCAAGAATTAGATTTAGGCCTTTTGGTTTCTGGTTTAACCTCCCACTTTGATCAGGCGGTGCTACGCTCGCTGTCTCTGTCTTAATCTGCTACTCGGCAATGCAAGCCGTCTATGGACCTTCCAAAATGACTGGTCCTGATTATCTGACTGACTGACTGACTGATACGACTGATCCGGACTTCTGCGGTCCACTACTGAGCAACTACTTCTGAATGACTGAGAGACACAAGACTAATGATCCACGGGCAGTTCAGATTCGGATAGAGCAGCGTAGCTTCGTCTCCGCACCTGAATCAAATGGGTTAAAACCCATTAGTACAAGATTATGGTGCGGGAATCGAACCCAGCAACCATTACTCGTTCCTTTGCTTTCCAGGCCCAAAATGTGCATTTTGGGCCCCATTTGAACTTGTGAATTGAAGAATTGACTGAAAACCGTTGGTTATTGCCTTTTTGACAATATTACCCGTTTCTGGTAACTCTTTGTCACCAATTAGGCCTTCCCGGCCTCTATTAGCATGTACTTTCCGAACTTAGTTGAACTTGTCGTGATTTCCGGTTTGGACGAACTGATTCGTAAGGTTTCCACCTTGGGCCCGGCTGGGCCTGACTGAATTTGTAGCTAGATGAAACATTCTTGAGACATATACAAAAATTGCGCTCTCTGCGACCTGTATTCAAACTGCGTTTGCTTTTGTCCTGTCCTTGCACGGACCGGCCTTCTAGGGCCATTTTGACGTGAAATGCATTGATTCTGACCAAATTTTGCACAATCTTCAGAGCAAACAATAATACTGGCCAACATTAATATTTTCGGCCTGTGTCTGGCCCGATTTTGTCGGTTTGTCACGGGAAATGGGTTCATTTCCCGTGACCCAAAGATTACATCAAATATGTGTACGAAATTGGACATTTTATAGTGCACTTCGGATATTGGAAGATGGTCACTTGCTAAATACTTACAACAATAATTGCCTTAACTAATGCCTACCTACCTACTTAACTAAAGCTAGCTAGCTAACTAACTAAAGCCTACGTAATATTAATGTTAACTTAAAATTACCTGGTGTTTTAATGTAAAATCCTTGTTAATTATTTATTTGCAGGTTTGGGACTGAAATAACAAACTTAAAACTGAAATAACAAACTTAAAATGAAACCTACTGGCTGACTGGGAGTGAGTTTTTGAATGTAATTAGTTTTAGTCAGTTTAAGCAAAAAGGCAAAAACTCACTCACTCACTATCTTAGCAGCCATTCTACGCAGTCCCTACTTACCGACCTACCGACCTACCGAACTACGTCTACTTCTAAATCTACCTACCCCTTATCCTAGTGCCCTAACAGGGGACGTGCCGAACCGCTATTCGATCCGGTGCTGGCAACCCCAGCAGCCAGAAGAGCGGCAGTTGCGCAAACTACCAGCCTTTCACACGAGCACATAATTGCATTCGTGCAAGACTGGCATATAAATTAACAAAATTTTGATGAAAACGATTTTAAGTAAAAGTTATATATTCTTGCAGGGCTTGAAAAACTGAACATTTTTTGTGCTTACAGCACCAAAAAATGTTAAGTAATTAGTGAGAAAAACATAATTAAAGTTTGTTTCCACATATGCATAATTAGCACATATAACGTATTAATTAAACTGCACACGCGCTGGGTTGCTGAACTGCTTCCTTATATAGGCTGGCTTAAACTCGTTCTAATCATAACCCGTGTAGCTCAAATGGATGAGCACTGGATCTATTAATCCAGAGGACCTGAGTTCGAATTTCAGCACGGGTCTACTTCTATTCTTTTAGTTTGGCTCATCTTTTTGACCTCTTATATGGGGGGTGAAGTGATTACGGTAACGACCGTGAGCCCATGCTAATTTTAGGCCAAGACCATTAACACCCCTATCCTAGCTAAACCTAACTATTTCCCAATGATTAAGAATTCCAGCTAATTGATACAACAAAACTACAGACATTTTCCTACCTAGAACTAAACAAACTACTAGTCCGCTAATCGGATGTCTAACGCGTTTTGCTAAACTGTGATTAATTTCGTAACAGTTTAAACTATTCTGTTATGGTCCTGATTCGGCTGTTTCTGGATTCCGTGAATGCGGCTCATCCGTCCCCTAATCGCAGGGCAACCTACACGGATGACCGGAAATCCAACAGATTTGGCAGACCTAATTGGGGGCCCCGTGACCCTAGGCTGCAAAACCTGCTCTGAACCGCCGAATATACCCACATTTCTATGTAAATTTCCTACGACTTTCATTCCGAAATTAACATTTTCACAGCAATTACACACCCAACCAAGAAATGTTACTGACTTTACTTTATCTAAGCATTGGGTCCAAATTGCTACTCAATTTGGCCCTATTTTCCTGCCTAATATCTGACTAATTTACTCATTCACTCTGGCAGTCCCAATACCCTTATCAGACAAAGGGGGTTTACATGGTATGCCCTCATGCACACTCGCAATCATCCGATTGTGATTCATAACTTACACTCTACAAAACAGGGCTAGCCTTGAAACCTCACGCTCCATGAGGGGTTTACTCAAGGATCCACTTACGTAAATTTGGGGGGTCTCATTCACACTACAACCACTACAATATTGAAGCATACGATTATACAGACATAATACATCCTAACTACTCCTTAGCAAAGCCTACCTACTTGTAGTATGCATATTTCTTTTCCCTAATTCCGGCATAAGTTGGAGTTGCATTTCCCAGTATTTTACTGTGAACTTTGGAACTTTGACCAATTTGATGAAAGAGAACTTTGGTGGATTTTTGGAACTTTGGTAGTTTAACGAAAACAGAACGAGTAATAATTGCTTAGCCAATTATTACTAAAAACAAATCACACAAGCACTTCCGCTAAGGACAGCTTCGAATTAATTAAATTAACACGGAGAAGTCGGCCATTCCCCTTCAAACCACTGATAATTAGTAGTTAAAATGATTCGGAGTTTTAGTTTCCTATTACTTTTGGTTGCCGACCTACACAAGGTTACAATTCACAATTACAGACAGTTACAAACAACGTTTTGTGACATCGGTAGCGCCTACTTTGCAATTACGGCCGGCAATTCCAAATTGCCGGCAGTGGGGAGAAACAGTCCCTAAATTAACGCAGTTCTGAATATGAGGTCGTAACCAAGGTACCTCCTATCTCAACTCAGGGGTGGGTCCCCACTTAAAATCCCAATTCATTATTGCAACCCCGAAAATAGCAATACACACAAAATATTTTGGGCGTAAGCCCCTGTAAAAAATTAAGGCAATTCAGGCCGTGGCTTGGTTGACGAAAGCAGTACAAAGCAAGGCCCGAAGGCCACCCAAAAAATGAAGTTTTAGGCCAAAAGGGCCTTTTAAAAATCCCTAATTTTGCGTTCCTAGTGTGTAGTTCCTGGCCGAGCATAATGCGCTCATGTGGCCCTCAACGTGCGGTGTTCGTCGTGTAAACTCAGATCATCCCTTCTGACCAGTGTGGGTCAGAAGGGGCCCCTAACTCGAGTGCTAACCGGGGTGAGCACGTCTTTTATTCCCGGCCAAATCGCTGGCACAACGGGAAGACGTGCTAGTTATGGGGGGAAGCAAGCGACCGCTCTCGGCCGAGTCTCAGACGAACACTGAGTGAATTTTGAAATTTTCCAGTGAGCTGACAGGAGTCTGACAGCTCACTGGTGTTTGCTTTTAGTCGGGTTTCCTTTGACTTTTATTGGAGCTTCCAGAAATTTCTGGAAGCTCCCTATCTTAAAGCGTGTGCCTAACTCGGGCTGGCCACGCGGCCGGTCCGTTGGAGGGGAGATTAACGAGAACAAGGAATTATGACCCTCCAACTGACCCTAATTTGATTTATTTCCCAAGCTGAATTTTGGGAAACTTTGCAGACTTTTTGGTTACCACGTAAAGGTAACCAAAGGGGAAATTCCCAGGATAAAAATTAATTTTCTTGAATTAAAAAACGAAATAGTACAAAATGACGGCCACTCTGGGCCTATTACGAAAAACCAAATATTAAGTGTTAATTTTGTGAATTCATTTAATAAATTTTATGTTTATTATTTTTAGGCATTCCCTTGTCTCCTAGCCCCTTTCTTTCTTCTTGGGCTTGACCTTTCGGCCGTAGACAAGGGAAGCCGCTCGTCTATCCCAGCAACAATTGTCCTTCCTCGCCAAGACTCTAAGTCTCGCTGGAAAGGAAACGGAAGGGCAATTGTTGCGTAAAAAATATGCATACTGATAGCTACGTAATTTTTCAGGAAATATAAACTAGATATTATTAATCTACGTACCTAACTACTTAAGACTAGCGATTTTCTTTTCTTTTAAATTATTAGGGAGGGAGTTAAGCCCCCTCCGAACGTAATTTCACACCTAATGTATGTGTTAAGTTCCTCTCTGCGAGGCAAGTCTCTGCTGGGAGAGAGCCAGCAGAGGCTCAAAGGAATGAATGGAAACATGAATGGGCGTAACCTCACACATAGTTACGCATTGTTATAAGGTCACCTAAGGCCAATATTGCAAAATTAAAATGTAACTTAATCAAAACTTCTTTCACTTATAACTTTCGCAATATTGGGAGTTAGGTGACCGGGTTTGGAGTTTTAGAATCAGCAGAGAATTGTCTTTCAGATAAAACCAACTTATATTTTGACCAAAAATTTGACTAATTAACTAATTATCACCTAACTAATGCAAATTAAGCCTAATTAACACCTATGAACACTAATTAGCAAGATTCCATGCTATTAATAGACAGATTATGACCGTATTTTGACCCATCTTCCAATATTCGCACATATTAACTGCGTAAAACGTTTTTAACTCGAAGTTTCTGGCTAAATGGTTGGTTATTCAACAACTTCTTTCGTCGAACTTATTTTCCTTGATGATTTTTCAGCTATTTTAACCAGTTTCTAAGTGCTTTCTTGACAATGTGAGGCCTTATTCGGGGCCTGGGAAGAGTAACGACTCCTCCATTATACAGAAAATCATATTGGGGCCTATTGCTGACCCGGGAAGGGTAACGACCATACGTGTGCTTGGGGGGGTTTGGGGTGGGGGTTTCACCCCCCCCCAGACTTGAGCTCACCCCCCAGAGGGGTCCCACACCCCCCCCAGAATCCAGATTTTTCCGGTAAAAAACCGGAAAAAATCCGGATTTTCGGCGGCCTTCGGCCGCCCTTCACCCCCCCCCAGAACTTCCCCTCCTGCACATGTCTGGTAACGACCCCTCCATTACTGACTAATGACCTACCTAAGCTTCCTTAGACTGTGTTCCACTGAGGTTCTATTCCATTTTCGTGTCATTTGCGTGAGCGTAATACTATTTTTTGCCTTATCCTTCCTATTTACACTAGAACCTATGTCCCTAAGGACGGGTTTCTGGGGAGGTTTCACACTGACTGGCAACTCTGGTGATTACAGGACAGTTACTTTATACTATGCTTGGACGTTTCACAGTTCACATCAAGATTTCACAGGCACGCCACTCATAACCAGTGCATTAGAAACTTAGATCAATTCCATCAAGAATCACAATCTACTACAAGCTGAGCTTTTCTTGGTCATTTTTGGGCTTTTGTTTTGCCTTTTCCATTACACATGTTGTGTATAAGTTGAGCAAATCTGGAAGTTAAACTGAAAGTAAGCCACAACTAACAAAAACTGTTTTCATTAAAACACTAAAAGCAAAACGCGGTTACTACTATGAAAACGCGCTTTGACACAGTGGAATACTCGGTTTCAGCAAACCGAGTTACGCGGTCAAAAACGCGGTTGATTTTTGACACAGTCCCTAAGTGAGTCCAACTGAACTCAGCAGGGAGCCATTTAACGCTGGAAGAAAAGTTACTACAGGTTAAATTTTGTTGTTTTCCCACGAGAGGCACAGAAGTTAATTCATTAATTAATTAATTCATCAATTACAGTTATTTCTGAAGCACGCACGTCAAAAATAGATCTGAAACTCATCATTGTAAAAAAGTTACAAAGTTTGATATGTGCAATGAATGATACTTATAATGATATTAACTAGTTTGAAGTAGGACTTTGTCACTCATAACTGAAGTAATATACTCAAAATTTACAATTGTCGCATCAATCAGCGAAAGTAATATTAATGGAATAGATGCTTTTTGAAATGTTAGCTTCATTTGTATTCATAAAATCAGGATTAAACTGGCGGATTAAATGGATTAACTTTAACAGATTAACAGATTAACTTAAACGGATTAAAAGTGTATTCATAAAATACGGATTAAACTATTAAATCACTTAAGTTAATCCGTTTAAGTTAATCCGTTTAAGTCGTGGCTCAGTTTAATCCTTTTAAGTAGTTTAATCCGTGATTTTATGAATGCGTGTTTTTAATCCATTTAATCTGTTTAAGTTAATCCGTTTAAGTTAATCCGTTTAATTTTTTTATGAAAAGGCCCTAAGAGTGAGGGACAGACTGGGGGGTATCTCATAATCTAGGTTCGCCGAAAATGTCTTAAGGGGGCGCTTGCATTACCGGGAACGGTTCTCCTGAGTTTATTTTCCAACAAATCTATTTCAAACTTTCAGCATATGTAGCTGGTGCTAAATGCTAACAATATGTAGAATTTCAATAATCCAGTGCTTAGCTTGCGACTTACACAAGAGGGATAAGCCGAAATTTTCAAAACGCTGTCACGCATTAACGGCTGAATGAAATTAGCTCAAATTTTGCACAAATGTGTAAATAAACCTAACGCAGGGACAATTTTTTCAGTTTTTCGATTTATGCAGTTTTGAGTATTTTATGAATATTCAAAAACTTTGAAAGTCAATATCTCACGGAATATACGATTTAAACAAAAACTAAAAAACGTGCATGCAAAATTTGAGCGAGTTTGGTCGCAAAATTTATGAGAAAATCAAAATGAAAAATTTCGCACTAATCACTTCAGTTTTTCGCAAATATTATGCTTTTATTAAGTCGCACAGTGTATTTCATAAAATAATAAACAAATCCAACACAAAAGCAACGTGAAAAGGCCTGTAGAATTCAATTCCGAACGATTGGTTTATACATTGGCATTCGCGTTGGGAATGGTAAACGTAACTTTGTCATATATTTAATCGCATGTAACTTTTGATTGCAAGCACGTACAGGAGAGATAGGCACATCGTTGTAACGGGCTTTTTATGCTCTTTCGGCTAGTGCATTGGACGTTGTCGTTTGCAGCTTTAATAAAATTTCAAAATTTTAAGCCGTACCGGTAGCTAGCGATGCACGTGGTCTCCGTTGCCGAAATTTGGTCAAAAGAAGCCCCGCTAACCAAAGTAAGTTTAGTTAAGATTTCTTTAAGATTTAGCCATCGGTCTAAATTTTATTTCTATAATCCCGATAATGCAAGCGCCCCCTTAAGAGATTATGTTTCTTAAGTATACAAATCCTGTATTCAGTCTACTCCTGTAAAGTTGCAGTTTCTTTAGTATTATTTAGCACAGTTACTACAGGAAACTGTATTTTGTACTCTTTAAAACTTTAATAGCAACAGGTTTATCTTTATCGTGGCAGTTTGCTCCCTGAAGGTGGTGATTCCTTTTGGAGACATCAACTTTGAACCCTTATTATTCATTCATTACTTGGAGTTAAGAAGCCATTTTCACATCGAAATAGAGCTTAACATTTTCTCTTTAATGCATACAGTGAACCTAACTTTAGTTTTTGAAAATATTTTTACTGCATTTTCGACATAATTTAATCTTCCAGATCTTCTGCAGACTAAAGTGAATTTTTTCGTGAGGCGTCGGCCACATCATTCGATCCCACTAGCAAATAGCTGGGGACCCTTTTTAATTATCATGAAACCGCTCTTCGTTATAAAGAAATTAGCTAAAATTTATGCGCAACCTGGATTTAGCCTACTTTTCCCAAATTTAGCAAGCGACCACTTTAGCTAGAAAACAGCAATCGGGGCAACTAAAAAAGGGTCCCTGGGTATTTTTGTGTAAAACACGTCCAGTGAGTGGCAACACTCTAACTTGCATAGTAAATGCTCAACAATCGCTGGAAAAAATTTGGTCATGTTTTTGCAAAAACTACATTTTTATGACAGCAGCTCACGGGATAGCAGTTGGAAGATTAGCATGCCTCGGATAATCGGCCTCGACGAGATCTTCAAATTGGCATCCTTAGTTTAGTTTTAAAGCTTGCGTAGCTCATGACATCGTGGATTATTTGATTTCTGCAAAAATGACAAGTTTTTAACGCCAAAATAAGAAAATCGGCTATAACTCACACTAGAGAAGAGCTAGAAAGTTGCTTCCAAAAGCAAAAATGTAGAGCTCAACGAGATCCTTCAATTAAGTGTAGTCACTACTATGCAGCTGCTGCTCAACTGTCAGAAACCGGTAAAAGCCGTCCCGAACGGAAATCTCGAAATTTTGAAGCGGAATTGCGCGGAGGGTGTTAGAACACCAAACGAATTTATTTTGGAAAGTTTCATCAAATTTCATCTTGGTTTGAGCCGTCAACCAACAATATGTGCCCAAAAGGAATCACCACCTTAAATGCTTTAAAAACGGCGTAACAAAATGTAGCTCTATCTTCATTAAGCCCGGTTCATACTTGTCACTAAATTTTTGTCTCTAGGTCTCTGTCACCACTCTGATAAAGCATTGAAAGCATTTATATGAAATTGATTCAGGTTGTTCGTGAACGGTTTATCAAGCAGCTCTAACGGAGTAAATCCATTTCTATGGAATTTTGCAATGACCCAGAAACTGCCTGGGAAACAATCCTGGTCTGTTTAGGGTCGGGTCCGTTATAGCCACTACTGGCACACTTCATTAAGTTCATCCGAAAAAATTCCTGAAACGTCTATATTGACAATTTTTCAAAATCCTACTTCAGCCCAGTGCATATTCCAATTCCGGATGAGTCGGTGTCGTCGGATGTAAACACATATAACGTCTTGAATGTAACTGTGGTCTAGAATAAGGATATTAGGACTAGTGTAGTTGGACCGGTAGGACCGGTGGCAAATCGCCTGGTTGCAACAGCTGGCCAATGTTTTCTCTCCGATTTTCATGAAAACTCGAATATATGGTAATTCGGTCTTGGTGGTGCTGATTCTGAATTTACAGTCGAAAGATGTTAACACTCTATCCTGCACCTGTATAAATTGATTTTTGTCGATTTCTTGAAATTCGTCGATAATTCGATTTTGGCAGCTCGGATAGAAATGTCGACACTGGATTACGGGGTCAACATTCCCGAATTATCCTGTAGTTGGGTTTTCGTGAAAATCAAGAGACAACATTTTTGATCGATCGTTTTGGATGAGTGATCAGTCTATCCAAGAGTTTATAATACCAAGAGTAGGAAGCTTGGCCCTTCCTAATGGAAATGGCCTGCGAGATGCTCGGCACATTAAGGCCGAAATCTCGGGGGGGGGGTTCCACTTACCATTGTTCAGCATGTGTTTATATGCGTTTGAACTAAAACGCATCTGATTGGCTAATCGCCTACCTTATGTCAAATTTACGTGTATACGCGGACCCTCCCCCCCGAGATCTCGGGGGGGGGGGTCCCGCATAGCGTTGTTAAGCGAATGCTTATATGCGATTGAACTGAAATTTATTTGATTGGCTACTTAGCTACCGTAATTCTCATCAGTGCATTTCAGTTCGACCGCATATAATCACACGCTTAACAACGCTGAGCGGGACCCCCCCTGAGATCTCGGGGGGGGGGTCTGCTTATACACGTAAATTTGGCATAAGGTAGGCGATTAGCCAATCAGATGCGTTTTAGTTCAAACGCATATAAACACATGCTGAACAATGGTAAGTGGTACCCCCCCGAGATTTCGGCCTTAATGTGCCGAGCATCTCGCAGGTCATTTCCATTAGGAAGGGCCAAGCTTCTCACTCTTGGTCTATCCGATAGATCTCTCGACCCGATTTTTCAAATCAGCGATCTCGACTTGCCCTTGGAGTAACTTCTCAGTCAAATCGGAGACAAATATTCTTTTCGAATCATAAGAGCGAACCATGCAAAACATTTGCTGCTCCCCCCCCCAAATCCACAAGTGCCGGGAACTGGACGATTAACAACAACTGCACCGGGCTTAACGCGTCTTTGATACATTTGAACAAAATCCATGGTGTAATGGGTGGGTATTTTTTAGTGTATTTAGAATTTATGGATATGTGTAGAAATATAGGTAGTTATTTTTAGAATAGTTAGGAAGTTTATTTTGTCCATGTGTGAAATTCACGTGTGTAGGTTTGATCCTAAACTAGTTGTATAATGTGTTTTAATCAGTTTTTTAGCAGCTAGACGACGCTGTCCTCCCAACTAAATTAGATTGGAACCTTTAACCAATCGAATTCTTCCAGGAGTCTTTCGAAATCAATAGGCTTCTTCTGATTGGCCATTAAGGGGGGTGGTCTGACGCTAGAATGAAAAGTAGTCAGTCTTCAATTTTTCTGTCAAGCTGATGAGTGGTGTTTTTCTTGCTCGCGATATATACACAAGTTTACGCTGGTACCCTTGTTTATGTGTTGTTTTTATCTGGCCCCTTTGTCTCTAGTTTACCTAGGTCCCCGTGTTTTGTGTACTTATTCAGTATTATATTCTGCTTTAATTCCCCGCATTTATATTTAACCGTCCTCGGATTTAGGTCGTTCCGGCCAAATCATCCCCCTCATTGCTATTATTTATGTGATATTTATGGAATTTCCTGGGTGTCTTCTTCTTTTTTGTGCTCCTGTATCGGTAAATTAGTCAGTCTTGATGAATCTCCTGTATATTGTTAAATTAATTTGTAGTCTTTGTTTATCTTTGTTTGAACCTTGTAAAAACGCTGTGAATTACAAATCTAGTTTTTATTAAATACTTAGGTCTCCAATTTTTGTTAGATTTAGGGTGTACAATTTTGTTGTTCGGTAGGCAGTTAGGTAGGCAGAAATCTGGCAGTCTTAGAATAGACTTGAGCGTATTTTGTGGGGTTTTGTTGAGTATATTTCGGGGTAGGTGTCACTCGTTGTTCCAATAGTTTGGCGGGGTTGTTGCTACAGGTCGACTGGAACAACATCTCCTTCAGGTCTGCTGTTTCCTAGCGCGCAGTACCCACCCCGTAGTGTTTAGTAGTAAAGGTTAACTCTACTAGCATTACAATGGCGTCAACATCTTTGCAAAATTTAAGCTTTACTCAACCTCGACAGGGTTTTTGTCATTTCATCAGGGCATTCTTAGAAGATTAACGCATTATATACGGTCAAAGCAGCCTCATTTTTCAATAATGTTGCAATATCAGTAAAGAATCCTAGTTTAGTGTGAACTCGCGGTTCTCTCTGACCACAGTATAATTGAAATAAAGGAAATAAACTACGATTAACTTTAATAACGTTTTTACTACGACTTCTATCCTGGGATCTTTTCAGGACAACCCCCCCCCCCAGGCCCAGATTCCGGAAACCTTGACCAAATGAGCTGAAATTTGGTTTGGGTATGTTTTCGGCCACGCTGAGTTCAAATATCGAAAATTTTCGATTTCGCAAAATTCGATTTTTTCGATTTCCAAGGGGGGACCAAGGGAAACCGAAACATTTTTGACTTCGATTTTGCTGAAAAGCTGTACATAGGGGTTTTCTGGGTCGTAGAACACGGATCTAAAGTTCTTTTTTCGATCTAGCTTTTCGTTAGCTCAGTATATGCTTACATCTTAAGCTTAAAACTTTAGCTTGTACTTAGCTAACGAAACGCTGAATCGAAAAACAGATTTCAGAATCGTGTTCTGCGACCTCAAAAACCCCTGAATGCAACTTTTCAGCAAAATCGAAGACAAAAAATTTTGCGGTTCCCCTTGGTCCCCCCTTACGAATCGAAAAAATCGAATCTTGCGAAATTGAAAAATTTAGCTATATTTGAACTCAGCGTGGTCGAAAACATGCCCAAACCAAATTTCAGCTCATTTGGTCAAGTTTGGCGGAATCTGGGCCTGAGGGGTTATCCTGAAAAGATCCTTATCGTGTTAACTAACATTAACAAAAGACATTTTCACCTATTTTGTTGTTGCTATTCGTACTCAATTTATTCAACTGAATTTTCTGTAAGGGGCTGTTAGAAATATTCATGTCTTTCTGGCTTATTAGTTTTTTTATTAGTTTTCCATTGGTACTAGCATGAGCATTGATTTATCCTGTCTGGCTAATAGACTGACAAGTTCTTGTTTGTAAACGAGTTTTACACCAAAAGTCATAAAGCGATTATTTATGACCGAAGTGATGTATTTTATGTTATATTTTAACATCAGGCAGGCATGGTCTGTGCAAAAAAGCTATACAGCTTTATGCGTAAAATAGTGCGGATAGAACGATTTCGATTGTATGCTTATTAGTCAACTAAAGCCCGGTTCCCACTGCACAAGGTTTAAGGTTTAAGGTTTAAGGTTTAGGGTTTAAGGTTTAAGGTTTAAGCAGTTGAGCGGGAAGGTTTAATTTAATTTAGGTTGAATATCACGTGATTTTTATATCAGCCAGTGTGCATTCAAATCTCCACGGATTTTACAATTTTTTATTTCTGTTTATAAGTAAGAGATTCTAGTATGCATATGCTGGAAAATATTAACTAAACCCTTCATATATAATTCACTAGAAGCTTAAACCTAAATACAGAGTTAAACTATTTTTAAGTCGGCTTGCTTAAACCTTAAACCTAAAACCTTAAACCTTAAACCTTCCAGTGTGAACACTTCAGCATAAATAAACTAGTTTAACTTTAAACCTTGTGCAGTGTGAACCGGGCTTAAAAGTTCAATAAAAATGACGCCGTCTTGGTTTAAGGTGACTACCTTTTGGAAACATCAACTTTGAACCATGGACTACTCGTCATTACTAGAAATTAAGAAGCCATCCTTATATTAGAATGTAGCTTTACGTTTTCTCTTTCTAATGAATACAAGGAAACTAATTCTGGGCTTCGAAAAATTGTTTAACGGAATTTAAAAGAAGCGGAATTTTTCAAATTTTTGTGCAAATTGAAGTTATTTTTCGCGAGACATACCGACATCCGATACCTCAATTACATGCCTAAGAACAATTTTTGGACCTTTTGCGCTTTCCCCCCCAGCCCTAACATTTGATTTTTTTGACCAATAACTTTGAAATTTGGTGTGGGTGCATACTGGAGGCTGGTGAATTCAAAAATTCAAAAATTTTTAAATTTTTAAAAAATTTTAAATTTTTGTTTGGTAAAAGGAGACCAAGGGGAACCAAAAAATTTTTTGAAAAAATTTTGCTGAAAACATGCGTACAGGGGTTTTCTGGGGCGCTGAGCACGAATCTGAAATCCGTTTTTCGATTCAGCTTTTCGTTAGCTCGGTATAAGCTTATGCATGTTTTCAGCAAAATTTTTTTCAAAAATTTTTTGGTTCCCCTTGGTCCCCCCTTACCAAACAAAAATTTAAATTTTTTTAAAAATTTTTAAAATTTTTGAATTTTTGAGTTCACCAGCCTCCAGTATGCACCCACACCAAATTTCAAAGTTATTGGTCAAAAAATCAAAAGTTAGGATGGGGGGGGGAAGCGCAAAAGATCCCAATTTTTTAGTTGTTGTGAAATCGCTCTTAGCAATGCAGAAATTAGCCAAAACGTATGCGCAACCTGGTTTTTGCCTATTCTTCCCAACTTTGGCAAGCGATCATTCTAGCTATGAAGCAGCAATCGGGCAGCTAAAAAGGGTCCCCGAGTATTTTAATGTCAAACACATCTGCTAAGTGGTAACCTTCTAGCATGCAAAACGAAATGCTCCACAATCATTGCAAAAACTTTGGGCGTGTTTATGCAAAAACAATGATTCAAGCAAAAACATTCTATGATAGAAGCCCATGGGATAGCAGTTTGAAGATGATTGTATTGCTTGAGCATAAGGATTGGCCGCATGCGTTGCATGCTAAGTATGATGCGTGTCAGTCTAACTTGCACGATAAGCTTTATCTATTCATCCAGAGAGGCCCAATTTTCTGTATCAATTGTTTCTGGAGATGTTTCTCTGGAGATACTTTGAGGTCCCGGCATTCCCATACAGATCCGCACTGCCAATCTCCCTCATCTGTTCGCGTTGTTCCTCCCAAGTTCCGTCTGCAGTCTCGCATGCCTACTGATTATGATCTTGAGTATCTCTGTCGCTACCGCTTCTGTTTGTCTTATCATGTGCTTGTTATTAAAGCTTATGGGGTGGAAACACTGCTATTAAACCACCTAGTGTGTTCTATGTACAATTCGCATGTTTTTTAGATGCTTTGCCTCGTGTACACTCTGAATTGCTGCCTGATTTTGCATGCTCTGACTTGTAATTGCATGTTCGTGCTTGAGTTATCTTTTTGGTGTATTCCCGTAGGAGCCTTCTGATGTAGTTAGCCTTGCCTTGAAGCGTTTATACCCTGTATTCTTCTATAAGCACGCACCTATCACATTATAGCTGACAATGCCTATGAGAATTCAGAAGAGTGGTATACAGGAATGCACGCAATCGCGTGATATCGTACGTTACGTAGCCCTTTGATCCGGATCTCTAACTGTATTAGTAACTTTTGATATGCACTGAGTAATCTGGAATAGATTTGTTCTAAAGAATTTGAGTTGTCTTAATAGAAGAAAAGATGAAGCAATAAATAGTTCTGACCGGACGGAAATAAAAATTAACGTTATTGCACTTAACTAGTAGATGACCGACCGGACTTCAACTGAACCAAACCCAAGACCGTCCATATATTAGGGAAGACCTGTCTCTCAACCCTTGGCTCCGCCTCCCGACTCTCCCAGGTGCGTGATGTGTAATTTTAAGTACGGTAGTCGGAAATCTTTGTTTCTTTTATGTCAGGCGATTGCTGCGTAGGAACAAAGATATGTCAATTTTGTGTGACGTTAATGAGTTTACAGTAGGGCCCATGGGGTTTCCAAATTCATTGTTATCCTTTAACCCCAACAACCTCTAAATTGCCAAACCACCTGAATTAAATAGTTTGCTCAGGTATTAACCAATTTGATTTAAGATCCCATTTTCTTGCAAATTAAGAGCCTAATTTTCTTAACAAAGACCAAAAGATTGAGCGAAACTGAGCAAAACAAGTTACGTAACCGCACAACGAGCGACGCCCAGCAACTAGATCAACAGAATTGGTTCAAATTGATTCAACACAACCTCCAAAGTACAATACGACTTCACAATAGCACTGCTAGGACTTGCAGAAGACAGAAATTTACAGAACTTTGGACTCAAGACGAAATTCATCAAAAACCCACAATTCATCAACTCATCAACTCAAGTACATTTTTGTACAAACATTGCCTTATAGTAGAAACCCTTACAGTAGAAACACTTACAGTAGAAACAGTACAAACCCTTCTCAACCCTACTCACCCAGGACTCCGCAGAGCACGGTTATTGGTCGGAGATTGTTTCTCCAAATGCAATTACTGACTCGGGCGTTCAG